>JAHWFO010017593.1:2034537-2051146 GCA_023313115.1 Rhysida immarginata
TTATAGATATTTATTGTGTTGAGGTATAAATCAACCAAGAACTTATTTTAGCTAAAATTTTCTATATTTTTTCTTTCAACCAAACAGCAAATTTAAACTCGATCCGGATATTATTATTGGGTTGACCTCTTTCCTGAGGGTGCTTCCCTGGTTTCAAACCACCTCTTTCGACGGGATTGAACTCGATCCGGATCGGGGTTTTGAAGCCTGTTTACATGCCACTTTTTGCAGGATTGACTTGAAACTTGTCTTTCGATCCGGATCGAAAGTGTGCATGTAAACGCAGTGTGTCAGTTGTGACCATAGGGCATTTGTAAAGTGTGAGGAAACTTGGCGAGTTTACCAATTATGTCTGTATGCTTAATACTTTGGAAATATAGTGTTTTGAAATATAATAAATCGTTTATAGTAACCCTGTACTAGCCAACCTATTAAAAGATTATACCTAATACAAATATTGTCTAAATGAGAGAAACTGTGATTGAAAAGGAAGGAAAAATCTGAAAAATGCGCATGTTTTGGTGTTTTGGCTACATTCTTTCCGGATTTTATATAGGTTAAGTCAGTAGCTTCACATTCCTTTTAGCCATGCTTAATATGACATTCCCCTCCTAAATTGGTCTTCACTTCCAAGAGCCAAATGCCCGTGGAAAGCAAATCGACAAAGGTTTATGTCAGGATAAAGTAATTACTGAGGATATTGCTTATTTCACTTCTTTTATTGAAATTTAAGTTGCTACTGTGAAATTTCATTAAGTTGTTGATCCATTCGCGAATCTTTTCGATATTGGCAATTTACCTTCATTGATAAAAAAAAAAGAAAGAAAAATGCATCCATTCTACTTCAGTGCATAAGTGATTGCAGTATATCCTTCCGTTTCTTCCATTATCGAGTTCAACTTTAAATCCCTTTTATTTTCGATTACGCTTTGTTTAACGCAATCGATTTTTTTCCTCCCTTTCCTGGAGGGGATGGAAATGGAGGGGATGAAGGCTTATTTTTATTCTTTCATTTCTTTTTATTTGTTTCTTTTTTTTATTTATCTCCTTTTTTTTCTTTCTCTTTTACTCCCGTTTTTTTTATTCGTTTATTTCTTGTTTTTTATCACCCTGAAGTTGTCATTTGAGGGTCGGCACTTTAAGGCGACAGCGCGTGATGGACGAGCCAAACTGGCCTCATTGGAAAGGAAAGAATTACAGATGCAATTTTCGAAAACTTTACAATCGGTGGAGCGAGTGCACTGGGTTCGGTTCTCCGTGTGTCGCCATGACGGATGACGCTGTCACGGGGGGACGGCCACTGGATGCATCACATCGCCCTCTGCGCACCCTCGATATCGTCGCCCTCCGAGAACAAACTCCAGCCCATACCCCATCCACCCACTCCTCCATCTCCTTTTCCCCAACTCTTCCTAGAAGACGACGACCCAACCGAACGATACCTTCCTTCCCTCCCTGTAGTCCCCGGGCTTTACGCCGGCTTGGATTAGGAGTCGGGTGCGCAAAGTTGCTGTTGCTTCGTTGACTTAAACACGCCGGAGTTGGAGAAATAAATCACGACGGCCCAATTCCTACTGTGAATCCGATAAGAATAAATATCAGAAGCGTTTAATTTCTTTTCTTCCTTTTTTTATGACTTTGATAGGATCAACTATAAATGATTGTAACTCGAGCTTATCGCTTAAGTCCACACACACAAACGGCCGCCTCGTTTTCTTTCTGTCGACTTTATTTATTTGCTTATTTACCTTCTTCTCTCTTAGAGCTAAATCGCGTTAAATACAAAACGCAAATACTCGTCTTAATTGGCCAACGATAAAAGAATCAACAAAAATTATAAATAAGCTTCTTCTAATCTAAATCAAAAACTGTTTGCATGGAATTACTGAATACATACATATTCATAATATTCTTGTTAATTGCAAAATCTTGAAAATCTATTAAAAACATACTACTAAAACTTGAGACAATCGCAAGCATTCTTTAAAAGAACTTATAAGCTGTTTATACATAAACTCAATATTAAAAATAAAACTAACAAAATTAGGTTAAATGTGTGGATAAGAGTGTAGAATAATGAGTACATAAAAAGCTCTTTAACCACAACTTAAAATAGAAGAAAGAATCCGACGAAAGAAAAACAATATAACAACTAAAATGTAATAGTTGATGTTTGGTATTTCGTATCTTACATTTATTTTATTCAGTAATCCAAATATTTGTAGCTTAAATATTCAGTTATGTTTTAATTGCTAAATTGTTTTTCTTTCGTCGGTTTCTTGCTTCTATTTTACGTTGTAATAAAAAGCTTTTAATGTACTCTTTATTCTATAAACACAAAATATTGAGAGGTTATCAAAATCATATACATAATTCGTCATAATATGTAAAAGCGATTTACATAATAAATATCATGAATTTCTTTACTTATTAGTCTAGATGAATATACTTCATATACTTCCCATCACTCTATATGAAATAGAGGAAGCTACTTTTAGAAATTCGCTTAACTAGAAGGAAACCTAAATTTATTTCCTTGTAATTATTATTATTCATTTACCGTAAAAAAATTGCAAGGAAACCCAACATCCTTTCTGGCATTATAATTAATTATAAAGAGAATATCCTCTTTACAACAAATCATGGCTAATTCCGCGAATTTTTTTTAGCTTTTTATTGCAAGCTGACATGTGTTTATGACCGCATTATCGTTATTTTGGCTCTCCTCATTTTAATGATTCTCTAATTTAATTGAGACATGCTATAACGTTAAACATTGGCAGACTCACAAAATAAACTTTACAAAAAAAAAAATTACTAAACATTTTCTCCTACTAAGAATGTGTGAAAGAGATAATTGTACGTGCGTGGATATTAGCCATCATTCATTTTGTTGTTTTAGAATTAAAAAAAAAAAGTTGTGAAGGACTTTTAATGACGTTTAATTAAAATCGTCAGTACTTAATACTTGTAGGACGCCTTTTTCTTTGTTTGTCATCTTAGTAGTTTATATAAGCAAAACGGCTTCAGAATTACATTTCAGTGTAGGAAAGACTAGAGGATTATGTGGGAATGCTTAAATAAATTAATGACATTATAAAACGGAATTGGTGTAAATATATATAAAGTCTTTGGAGCTTTTTTTTTACTATTTAACTGGTCCATATATTTGAGTTTTTTGAGAACCATATATTTGAGTTTTAGTACACTTATGAGTAACCTAGCAGAGAAACGATTTAAAAAAAATTGCGTAATTTGTTATTTTGAGTCTTATAAAATATATATACAAGTTAAACAAAATTATTGAAATTCACGCGATATAAATTTTTCGATAAAAAAAAATTAAGATTCCAATCTATGGCCCACGGGCCAGAATTTACATTAGGCTACAACGACTTGCTGAAATTGATTTGGCACAAAACCAACAAGAATAAAAAACTGAAAATAAATCATATAATTTTATTAAAAATGACCTTCGCTTTTTTTTTTTAAATATAATCTTTATCTTTAAATGCAAAGGAAACAAAGATCTCATTCATCTGTCTACTAGGTCAAGGGTGGAAATTTGATATAACGGTTTTAAATGAAGCGCGAAGTTACAGTAATATTTTACACTAATATTATTTTACAGTAATACTAACATAAATTATTATAAGATATTTATAATAAAACCATGACTACATTATGGGAGCAGCGATAAGGAGGTAGTTTTTGATTCAGTGTCAAATTTATATGGCAAACGCATCGAACGTTTAGAAAATGCGCATCTACTTACTACCTGATAATGAGTTTATTTAAAATTTATTATATGGTTAGAAAACGAATTTTTCTGTATAACATTTCAGTACTTATTATTGTAATAGTTTTCTTTTTTAAAAAAAATTCATTTTGTTATATTCAAAAAGAAAAAAAAGATGAAATAAATAGCTTTAAAACAGTTATACCTAATAATTTGCTTTCATAAGCATGAGCACTTGAATATATTCTGACAATAACAATAACAACAACAACAGCAGCAAGCAGAAAAGAAAATAACAAGTGCATTGATTTTTTTCTTTAATATTTCGTTGAAACGTTAATTGGCAATTAAAGTTTTATGATGTGATTTTTGGAGCCGGAGTCGAGACAGACACCGTCTACAGAGTTTAATACGATTTTGGCAATTTTTACTTTCCAATTTCTTCCATGTTACTCTACTAGTTATGATAAAATAACTTTGAGAGAAAAACGGAATAATTTAAATGTATTTATCTTCTTTGCTTTATATTTATCCGATTGAAATTTATCACTGAGGGATCTGAGTCGAGCTGAAGAAAAGAGGTTGAAGAAGGAAGGTAGGGGGTTTCGAGATGAGGATGGGGAGGAGGGGTGCTTTTGTTTCTTTTTTTCTTCCTCTTTTCATTTTCGAGTCTCCGCCCTCGTTATTTATTTTGTCCTCCGTGGTGCTGGTGATGGAAGTGTAATAGGGAGGAAATCCAATCCCGTTGACGATGGCCGCATGATCGCCAGCAAAACATAAAACCCGGCAAGCGTTGGCGAGGAGGCTTTGTTTCCTATCTCAAATAAAATAGATGGAAGATAAGGTGAGATAAAAGTAAAGAGAGGCAACGACAGGAAAAGTGCATCACAGACAGACAGAATGAAGGAGGGAGGAAGGAAGGAAGGGGGGGGGGGGGTAGGAGGAAAATTTTAACTTTTTTTCATGTCCTTTCGGGATATCATTAATCACAAAAAAGCGGTGCAAATCCATGGAAAGATTAAATGCGTTGTAGGAAAGTTTTCGTTTAAAAATTGAAAAGCTGTTTTACGTGTTATTTTATTTTTCAAAACTCCGTTTTACTTTGTTTCAGATAAGAGAGGAATTCTTTTCTATTCTCTTCCATTTTCATATAAATAAGAGGCAAAAAAGAGATAGGTTTCAATAGAAATGAAACAATGCTAAAGTCAATTATTATGTGGAATTTTAAAAATGGTTTCTAATATAAAATTATAGAACAAAAATATGAAAAAATTTTTTTTATAGAGGTAAAGGAATCTTTTCTAAGATCTTATACAGAGTGTAAATTAAATGTTGGGCGCTACTTGGAGGATCATTTCCGAAAGACAAGATAATACGGAAGTTTTTTAATAGACGCGTGTTTTGAGAAAAATGACTTTGAAATGTGATGACATCAAATTTTGTTTGGATCACATAGGCTAATAATTCGGTTCTATGCCAGCTATCTCCTCGAAAATCGAAAGGCTTACGGGGAGTACATGGCCCGTTAATCGTTCCAATTTATGCGCATGTACGTCTATTAGTTTCTGAGGTAGGCGCTCGATGCGGGACTTATTCATATAACTATCTCCGAAACTAATGTACGTATATACAGTACATGCGCGCAAATTGGAACGATTAACAAGCTCTATATCTTTATCTTTATGAAGATAGCGGACATAGAAGCCGACTTGCTAGCCCCTGCAGGAGTTGCGAACAAAATTTGATATCATCACATTTCTAAACTATTTTTCTCGAAACGTATGCAGTTTATTTAAAACTTCCAAGAACATTTTCGTATTATCTTACCACAGGAAATAATCCTCCAAGTAGCGTCCAATATTTAATTTACACCTTATATATGACGTGAAAATATTCAAAATAAGATGAATGCCTTGATTAAGATTTCCGGAAAATATTAAAATTGTTCATGATTCATTCTTAATAACGGTCCCAGTTTAATAACTTTTATTTTCAATTTAAGATTAGATTATTAAGTTAGAAAAGGCTTGCGTACGTAACCAATCCGTTCAATCACTATTGTGAAACTTTGAAAGAGGTACTTGAAAAAAAAAAGCGCTTTGCCACTTGTGTTATAAATATTTTCTGAGCTGAAAGATAAATAAAGGCGTGTAAAAGCTGCCATTATTCTGTCCTTCTGGGGCCTCCCTCTTGATCACGTACTCCCACCTGGGTGTTTCAACTCTTTACCTTCTTTCTGTGCTCTAAGCCACTTTCTCTCTCTTTCTCTCTTCCACACAGGCCTTCCTCTCGTTTCTTTTCCTAGTTAGATCTTCTCCGTCACGAATTCGAAATGGTTGACTGATCTCTTTGACCCCCTTTCACTCAATGTCGGTAGGTGAGGCCTAAACCATCTGCTGAGAGCCAAGGGTTTCACAACGACACACAAACATAGACTCGTACACTCCACAGTGTCTTTCTGTATTCAAAGGGGTTCAAAGGGGTCACCCACTGGTTTAAAAATTCATAAAAGCATTAAGAAAGCCGCAGCAGCTGCTTCTCTTATTCACTATTCTAGTGCACTTTTATTTATTAAGACATTTTTATTTTCTTGCGAATGCCTTAACTCAATCCATTGAAAAAATTTTCCAAGCAATTGTGATCATGCTTAAAAAAATTGGATTCATAACCCTTTGTTCGTGTAAATAATAATGGTATAAAATAGAATTGGGTGCGTTATTTGGGATGCTTCAAGCTTAAAATTTATTTTTTAAATTTCGAATGATTCTCATCTATAGAACGACTAGAATTCATAATGCCTATGGAAAATAATTATATGCAGTTTGAAGTTCAGTTAAAAATTAATACTGAATGAATGCTAAATAATATAAAGCACGGCTTTATTTGCATACAGATTCAAATTCGTCTCGTTAATTTTGTTAATACTAATTGTGCGATGTAATTATCTCGGTAAAGCAGTTTTCAGGTATTTTCACCTATTGAGGTACTGTAGCGATATAACTTACTTGCGTAAATGAACTGAATTACAGTGATAATAAGCGAAGCATAATAAGTTTAGAGCATTGTTACACTGTCTGGCGGCTTGTTTTCAAAAACGGCGGTCAGGCTAATAACGGAGCCTTGTCCTTTGAAGGAAGGGCAGAACGTATGGAAAAAGAGGGGTCCAATTTCACATTACTGGTGAACAAGGAATATTTAATGGGAGAATCTCGAGCCCACTGAAACCTGTTCTCCAGCGTTCTCGGGCACCGAGCCGGACCGTAGATGAGGATCACCGAAAATCAAATTCAAAAAAGCTAAAATCTTAATCTAGAATGATGTTAGTGTTTCTGTAAAAACATAAAAGAATTTGCCGTGTATTTGTGAATTGTTGCGATGTGTCCTCCATACGTTTTCCATTCTGCAGGCCATAAGTATCACAGCTCTTCCCACTTGGTTTGGACTTTGTCAGTATTACGATGTCTCGATGCTCTACTGTAGGTTTGTTTATACAATTTCGTTTATCATTATATTTCAATCAAATGCCATATGACATGTCATATATTGCCATTTGAAAAATGTTTATATTTTAAAATTTCACCATTATGTTCCATCGATTTCCAAAACCCCGCTAGGACAATCCAGACAGTGTTCAGAATGGTTAGCACGAGCACAAGTTTCTAAGTGCCGAATCATATGACTCTCTTCCATATTTCGGTGTCTCCTTTATCTCCCGACATATTTCTTCAACACATTGAAGAACTTCAATCTTCTCAAAACCTAACCTAACCTCAATAGTCGTTTACCTTTGATGTGCTTTAGAATATTTGCTCTTGTCATTTCCAAGATTAGAAATATGAATAATAGCTCGTACCAAGCAGATTGCCCGCAAGTCTACCGGTGAAAATGCTCCCCGTCAGTAGTTGGCTATAAAAGCAGCGCGTAAAAATGTGTAAAGAAGTCCAAACCTCGCTCGGCTAGACATCCGCTTTTACTAGAAGAGTACGGAACTATTGAACCGCAAGTTGCTTTTCCAGCGATTGGTTCGTGAAAACGCACAAGGCTTCCGCACAAGATCGGTCTCCGTTTTCGGAATCAATGCTCTTCAGGAAGCTAGTGAGTATTTTAGAAGAAGGTGTCATTCATGCCAAGCGTCTCAATAAATTATATGTTTAAATATTTAGGGAGTCTCGTTCAATAACAAACATAGCGTGAATATTCTAAATTTCATTAAAAAAAACAAAACCTTTTATTTTATTATTTTTAAAAATCTTTTATAATAAATGAGACTTTAATGCGTTAAGAGAAATAACGAGAAATATAGAGGGTGTTTCAAAGCACCCGTATCAGCCAGTTTTATTGTAAAGATATTGACTATAGATGTTTTAAAAAAGGATTTTATAGACAAAACCTATGATAAAGACTTCAGTTTTGTAAGTTCATTTCCAGAATTTTATTTTCGAAGAAAACCAATATCACAATAATTTATTTAATTTATTGTTGTATATCTTCTAACTAATTTAAATAAATAAATAAAATAAACAAGAAATTAATCCTCCCGAGGAAGGTATAGGAAATTAATCCTTCGCCGGGGCGAAAGTGGACTTCGGGGGCGAAAGTGGAACGGGCAAAAATTTAAGGGGCGAAAGTGGAGGGGGCGAGAGTGGAGGGGGCGAAAGTGGAGGACAGCATAGGAAAGTAGGGAAGCTCTGAGATCATCTATTTTTACCCTTTTATCTGCACTTTTTAACCCCCCCCCCCATTTTTTTAACTGAAAAATTGATTTTCTCGAGCGAAGTATTTAGAAAATGAAAAAGAGCTCTATCTTCTTTCGTTTCTCATCATTTACGATCGAATGATATATTACATGCCATATGTTGCCATAGTTCTAATGACCAAGTGACTGCCACCCCCACAACTCCGACCCTACTGTGACAATTTGGCCCAAACAGTAATGTTGATCTTGCTTAGAGGAATCTGCATACCGAATTTCACTCCTTATGTGCATAAATACGCGTAGACCTTTTGGTCCCCTCTGATTTCCGCCCCCGAAAATCCGACCCCAGCGGGCCAATCAAAACCAAACTAAATAATGAAGGTGCACATGCCCATAGTAAGCTACATTCCGAATTTCAACCTTCTACCTCAAAAGCTGCGGAAATTATGGGTGAAGGGGACGGACGGACAGACAGACGGACAGACAGACGGACATTGTGAAAACAATAAGTAGCTCCATTTTTACTCTACTTAATAAAAATAAATAAAAATAAATAAATTCATAAATTTTAATTTACTGATTTATTTTTCATTTTTCTTTAATTGTGAATAAACAATAAGGATTAGGGAATAAAAACTTTTAGTAAAAATTGTTTCTTTTAAAAGTACTACCCAAACAAAGCATACATAAGGTATGTTCTCATTTGAATTTTCAAAGTTGACTCCAGTCCCCCCTACTTCCTGTTTGTTTTGGAAAATGAAACTACCAAAAACAAATTCTTTTTCATAGGTTTTGTCCATAAAATTCTTTTTCCAAACATCGAGAATCAATATCTTTCAAAAAAATGTCTGACACAGTACATTTTAGAGCAACCGTATTTCATAACAATATTTTCAGTATAGAACATCTAGCCTTAGTTGCCCGAGATGTTAGGACATCTAGCCTTAATTGCCCAGTTTCAATTATTGGACATTGTTACATAACATCTCGAGCAAAGTAAGGCTGGATTGACTATAGTAAAATTTAAACATGACTTTGGTTTTTAAAAATATCTTCACACAAGGTATTTTTTTATCCCTCAAATAATTTATTTTATTAATCATAACCACTATTTTTGGGAAATTTTTTACAGTGTTTTTTTAATCACAATATAAATGTCTTGGCTATTTAATTTGCTTTTCTTCGTTAAATTAGCAAGTCGTCTTCAAATTTCCTTTCGAAAATTCAAAAAATAAAAATAACTTCCTTCTTATTGTTCTTTTATTATAAAAGGAAAATATTCGTTCCTTCAAGGTGTCATCCTTTCAGTTTGGTTTCGTAGTTATTAAAAAAAATAGTAAATAAAAAGAACAACAACATGACATTAAAATTAAATTAAAATACAGATATAAAAAAAGCTTCTCCACATCCATTAGTGTGAGGGAATTTTCTGAGTGGTGATGACAGGTTCTTTTCCACTTTTGCAATTACAGGTAAAAGCTCGAACCATTAGAGGCACGGCTATCACAGGGTGCCATTAGAAAGTCTGGGGCGTTTTCGTAGAGAGTTTTCTTTTGCTTCCCCGTCACTATTGGGGTCGTCGAAAAGCGGTGACGGCCGTTGGTCGATTTCCGCTTCTTGGCTGTTGGGAGGACTAAGGAACGACAAGGGGTGCGAACGCCTCCATGCATCGCTATTGATTGCGACAAGAGCGCAGGCAAATAGGAATGGGAGAAGCGACAAAAGGCAAGAACTTCCCCTTCCCATACCCACCCCCGATCCCTTCCCTCCCTCCGTTTTTCTCTCTTTCTATCGTCCTCTCCTCCTTCTTCTTTTGTCAGTTTTCGTCGCCCGTAAATAAACGCTCGATTGAAGGCGATCACCTTTTCAAAGAAAGAAAAGCGCCGACGCTTCTTCGTTGTTGACGGGACTTCTTCGCTTCTCTTTGTTTGAATGGATACAAAAGAGAGAGAGAGAGAGAGAGAGAGAGAGAAATGAATTGTTTCATTTTAAGTTTCTGCGTTTCTTCAAATTATTTTCTCTTTTCTTTTGCCACCGAACATGCCACAAAAAACAGATCAAATCCAATTGAAATGCTAATTTATTATTCAGTCAACTCCTTTTCTTTCCTTGAATTCTTGTATTCGCTTTATTGCGTTATTCAATTATATGAAGTTTGGTGATGCGTTCGCGCGATAATTATGAAAGAAACTTTTATGAATCTGAGCTGACAAACACGTGAATCTCTGCAAAAACAGACCCCCCCCCCCCCCACCACAAACATTCTCATTAGCAGTGCACCCTAAAAATACGACAGGCTTAATCAATGATGTTTTTTTCGTGGGTAAAAGTCAGCTATAAACGCATGAACGATTTTTATTTTATATATGCAGAAGTTTAACATTCAAATTAAATTTTTGGAAAAACATCCTTTAAATAATTGATGAACCTTTTCTTAAAAAATAAAAGCAGAAATATTTTATGCGCTAATAAAATTCGATGTAGTATTTCTAAACTGCTTTATTATCATCCTTTGTTTTCTGTAAATCACTAAAAAAGAGAAATCGTAATAGGAGTTACAAGAAATCATAAAAAATATTTAACAAAAATGCAGTTAACAATTGGAGAAAGATAAAAAGGCAAATTGATTCTTTAAATTCCTTAAAAAGTGGAGCCTGTCTTTTTTTTTTCTTACGTTAATAGTGCGTTCACGGATAAAGTTGGCGTTTCTTCGCGCAAGACTAGAAGCAGACGATTCATTCGCTTTATCTTAAATGAGCGAGCACCCCTGACACCTACCTCTCCCGCCCCCGCTGTCAGTCTTTCTCTGTTACCCCTTGATATATGAACCATCAATCAATTCAATCCTAGCGAGATTAAATGATCCGTGGCGACTCCTCAAAGACGAACGGCGCTGCATACACCTAAAGCCGTAGAGTACCCGAAGCCTGCAGGGGGGAAGATGTCAAGAAGAGAATGTAATTTGTTGATGGCGCTTCTTCCTCTTCTTCTTTCTTTTTGTTTGCTCCTCTATCATTCTCTTTTCCTCCACAAAACACCGGTTATAACAACTTCGGCCTTTCTTGCCAAGCGTAAGACGGGTTGCACTCTACTCTTAACTTTAACAGGTATGCCCTCGCCTCCTTTTTTGGTGCCCCTTCGGAATTGAGACGGGAGCAGAAGCGAAAACTGACATCCGATTGGTTCTTCGCGTCGATATACCGAATTTGTTGATGATTCATCCAGGCAGGAAGTTTGGTGTAACGAGAGTGCCTGGCATGTTACGCCTGTTTGAGACGGTGTCAAGTCGAACAGAGATGAGGAAATGAAATTCACAGCGGGATAATGTGTTTTAGGATTAGGCACGGAGTGGGTTCAATCGAATCGAACTCTATTGCTTCTTTTTGCTGACCAGATTTGTTTGAGTACTGGTAAGACGGATAAAAGAAAAAGTACAACCCGTATACAAGGAGAAAAAGGGGAAAGGAAATAAGGACGCAAAAAAGTTGGCAGAAAATAGAAGTCATTCTAAGATTCTTAAGTAGGGAATTCTGTTTTTGCCAGATCTAATTCCCTAAAGATAGTGCAGATGAAAACACAGAAGAATGATGACAAAAAAATAAGTTTGCGAATCTCGTATAAAACTGACATCTAAGGACAACTATGAGGAAATAATGTAGACGGATTCAGGAAATTCAAGACAATACATTAAAAGAAACAATCTATGAAATATTTTGAAAATATAGTTAGACAAGTAACTAGAGAGAATATTTCAAAATGTAGGAAATTTTTAATACTAGAAAATGAAAGAAAAAAAAAGTTACGCGACCTGATTCGAACCAACGACATCTGTCTCATCGCTCTTACCACTAAGCCACCGCAGACACTGGTACAACAAAATTGTTTCCAAAGTGGTCTTGTTAAAGTCATAATTGTAATCCAATTGGAGAGAGCTTTGCTGTACGCTCTTAGCGGTGGATCAGTATGAGGGACGAGACGAATGCTCATAGTTCTTAGTTCGAAGCAGGTCGAGGAATTTTTCCTTTCATTTTACGCTCTTAAAAGTTTAAGAAATTTCATAACAAAAACTAGGCTTCATTCATTAATAAATCATTCTTTTAAATTTCCTCTCATTTTTTATAACTTAAATACAAAATTAGGACATTTAATTATCATTAAATGTTTGCAGGAAATTTCCGCTTTGCACAGGTTAAAATTAAAATAATTTTCAATAAATCAATCCTGCGGTGTTAAAGAACCTTTTGAGCTTTTCGCCGGTCTCTCTCCGCTTATCATCGAGACGTTTTAGAGGTCGGAGCAAATTATATTTTTTTTTACCTCTCGTGAGATCTCCTATTTATTCAGTGATCTTAGAAACAAAATATGAAATGGGAATTTATTCAGTTTGTCTAATTAAGAAGAGTCGTGTAATGAGATTCGAATCCTCTCGGCACAGCCCTGTGAAGTGTCAGCTGCAGCAGTTGCGCTGATTTGGCTAAGTTTCACCGTTAATTTCGCAGCGTTTTCTCTGCTGTGTTAACGAATGTCTCAGCTCTTCACTGATTCATGGAAGCGAAAAATAAGAAGAGCAGCCAGAACCGGGAAAAGGAAAAAAAAAAAAAAAAAAAAAAAAAAGCGGCATCTGAAAGGAAACGAGTGATAAAAAAGTAGAAAAAAACTTCGTTTTGTTCTTTTCAAAGGATGTAGAATTGGAAATTAAAGCAGATAGCTATTAGATAGCGTTATGCGGTGTTGTTATTTATTTTTAAATAATGTAAACACCTTGTAAAAAATACCCTTTTAAGTTGTAAAGGTCGTAATTTTGCAGACTGGATGTGTTTTGGGGCCAGCGTTTTGTTTGATCTTTGTGTGCGTTAAATCTAGTTCATTGCCCCAGAGATCTTGAAATCTCGAATCTTCTAGTAGGAACTCCTAACACTTATACAAGAAGTTTAAATATATACTTCCTACATCTTTCGTATAGTTCAATAAGAATCTTTTCTACTTTTAAATTAGGTTACAGAAGAACGATTTGAAAGTTTTATTTTTTACAGTTGAAATAAAATTCAGAGCCGTATCAGCTGTCAAATTCCTAATTATTGGTCTATTTATAAGAAAATAAAAAATATAATATATATGAATCTAGTGCAGAAAAGTTTTGAAAATCTCTCTCTCTATTTCTATTTCTCTCTCTCTATGAATTTAAAAAATGGAAATGGGGTAAATTAATGAGTTTTTTTTGGCGTTTTCTATCTTTTCTAGTTTTTAAAATGTTGTACATAGAATATTTTAAATTCGTATTTGTTTTTTTGGTTTAGAAAATCTAATTTAAACTAAGTTTTCAAAACTGCACGGGTTATGTTTTAAAAAAGTTTATTATGATTATTTCTATAATAAGATTTTTATTTTAATTCCAGTTATTATGCTGAGAGCATTTTTTGTACCTAATTTAGAAGCACTTGTCATCTAATTTTTCTGCTTCGGAGATAGCGAAAAAGAATTTAATTTTTACTTAGCTATTTTCTTAATAATTTGCTTTTTTAAAAAAAAACAAACTTGTAAATAATTTTAAATATGAAAGTTTTGAAATTAGCTTTAAGAAGGAGTCGAAAAAATAAAATAAAAAAATAAGCGGAATAAAACATATCAGCAAACGCAGGAAGTTTCTGAGAGAATGCTTCGTCAAAACTTTCTTCCTTATCATTACAGAATAAAGGGAGAGGAGAAGTCCTATCATTTACATTGTTGTCGTCGTATCGTTTCAATGATTTAGAAAGAAACAGAGAAATGAAGAGAGTACCTTTCCACTGAATGACAAACTCACACGAGATAACGAAGATTTTTGCGCATGCGTCTGTCACCAAATGATTTGTGAAGCCCGTGTCTTCTTTTATCTCTGGAAGATCAATTAACGAATTGTCGATGAACAGTTAAAGCTGTCACCGGGAACTGCCTTCTAGAACTCTCCAATCGTAAATTCGATTGAAGACAAAACCTCAAAGAAATTGTCCATGAAATATCTCTTAAAAATTTATCTAAACATTCGATTAATACAAGCCAGCCCAACCTTTGGCACGCGGGCCACACATTTTGCCTTGCAGAATGAATTGTTAAAATTAAATTGGCATGAGTCCAACAAGATGATTGGACAAGCAAGTACCATTAAAGCTATGGATCACATTTTCGACGAAAGGTGATGAAAAATTCGCTAATTAAAAGGTCTTGCTATATAGGATATAGGTTTATACAATTGAAATTATTTTTATAGTTAATGGGTCATTTTTTTAAAATTTACATAAAGTATCACTGCTAGAAATATATGTATCCTATGAGCGAAATTTGGCTTCAAAAATTATATCGGGTTTGTTTATTTTGTGTTAAAACGAAGACTCCTTGGATTAAGTTTGAGATATTCCTTTTTTCTTCGTAGATCTATGAATAAACAACATAGTTATTTTTCAGTAATGATAAAATAAATAAATAAGATAGAACTGCGAAGACAATTAGCTATTAGAAAGAAATTTTAACCTTAGTGAGGCTGCAAAACTACTTGGGTGCAACTTTCGAAAGCTAGGCTTCCATTATCAGTAAGATTTATCAAATATTTGAAGAAGGGTTTTCTCTTTAGTGAGTTTACTATTCGTCTTGTCCATTCTCTTGTATTCTCTTACATTGCATCCATATTCCAGACATTTTCTGATGGTTACATTTACGTCTTTCTTTACACCGTTTAATAATCTTCCGGAATCGTCAAGGAATTTTCATACACTTTTTTCTATTGTTGTTTTCTGTCTAAGGGAACATATTCTTCATCTGTGACTTCCAATATACATTACACAGAAAGTGAAAGAAGTGCCTTAATTGTTTCCATATTCTACGAGTAAGATGATAAATTTCACCGTATTTCTACGTAATATAAAGATTATTAACATTTTTTTTCAATTACATAGCGAACATGATATCTTTTAAAAAATAACGTTTTAATGGCAATTTGTTGCATTCTACACGTACGGTTAGATTTTCTTTAAAGAAATTAACTCTTCTTTCCCTATAAATGAGCACCGTCAAGACGTCCGATTTCCTCCTCCACACAATCTTTCAATTCGTGGTAATGTGGCGAGTCTAATTCCGTAAAATTTGTCTTACGGATTTACACAGGCTGTTTAAATCTATCGCACAGCGCCTTGCAGAACGCGTTAATCCGTTTAGAATACCTCTTAAGATACGATTTTTATAGTATACACAAATACGTAATACATTTTACAAGGTACAGTATATTAACGGCATCGCTTTGAAATTTTTTAGATTTAAAAAATTTCATTAACTAAAACCGAACGAGAAAATGGATTTTTTAGCATAAATACTATCTATGCGAAAATATGTTCATTTACCGATCATGTCTGCTTGATGATTACATGTAGACGCATTCTTTAGATTCCTTCATTCTGTTGACTTGGTTGAAAGCGCGTTTTTTGCCAAGATACGCTTATGCTACGCCGATGAGGAACATCCATATATTAAATCGTTAGTAATACAAAAGTAAATATATAGTTGCAAAGTTAAAGTCATGAACAATTATTTCAATAGCTAAAACTCCTGTTAATCTGCAAATACATGCACTCCACACTCATGTTCTGATTAACATTTTGATATTTGTTGAGACAAACACCTTCACTTTAATTATACACATTGTTATAGTCCAGCGTTTGTGTATAAATTTTAATAAATGAAACGTCTAAATTCTTATAAAACATGAGATTAAGTGTGTGAAGATGGAAATCAAATAGAATACCAAATAGAAAAACAATGAAAAAAATATTATGCTTTTAGATAGCTGATTATAAATTATTTTCCTTCAAATGTTTACAAAGGCCTTATGTAGAAAAACATGGAAGAGCACTTTGAATAATGATTTCTTGAGCTTGGCAATGGGTAAATTTAATTTACTGTTGGTCACTGATTTGCCCTTGCGTCTATAGTAAACAACTCGATTTCCACTAAATGGGATTTCATGAAATATGATATTTAGCCGTTTTCGAAAACTCATTTATCATATCAGAGTTCTGTTTGGAATTGGTGAATTACAACTTCCCTTCTGCACTTCCCTTTTATTTTTAACTCGAAATGTCAACAATTTTATCAAACATTGGCTCTTAGAGAAATTTCAGCCTTACCTTGAGTTTATTTATATAAAT
>JAHWFO010017593.1:2051546-2073012 GCA_023313115.1 Rhysida immarginata
AACAGAAATAATTTCCTGTGGTCGCATGTCGTTCTTGCGAATTTTGCTTCGTTCCATTCAATGTTGTTTGAAGGTTCTGATGTCATAAAAGTTATCCTTGCATATTCTTTGATAAGACCGCATACAATATAAGCCTGTACAATATTCTATCAATTATTGAGATTAAAGTCAACAAAAAGCGTATAATGTTCACCCTCACATGAGGAAGAAACCATTCAATACAATGTCAACAAAGTTACAGTACGAAGAACCTTGCATGATGTGCATTACCATGGCCGAGGCGGCTGTTTACAGGTTACTGATCACCAAATGCTAAAGATAATTTGCTCATATGTTATTTTTCCATAATCCACAAGTCTATAAGCATTTGGCAAAAACATTAATACTACCCACTGTAACTTCTCTTCAGAATTGGCTTCATAAACTGGATAACGCAACTGGGTTTTCAGAATAAATATTTCCAATGTTAAAAGAAAAAGAAAATTGTTCTGTATAGAGACTGTAGAATAGTGGAAAGAATCCTATGGACAAATTCACTTCTATCATTTTGATGGTCATTGCTGAGTGCTGGAAAATGTTTATATGGAATATTAACAGCGCCTTCCTGGTATGGTATATTTTTCATGATTTGACTGGACCCTATTAGTTATTATTATTGCCCATGAATGCTTTAAAATACCAGAATTTTCTAGGCCATTAAACTGAGGAACACGTCATTGCCCAGCAGGCTGGATCTGAGTCGAATTGTCTTATAGGAAATGTGAAGATTGATACATATCTTCGAAATGATGGAATAAAGAGAAAATGTAATCCTGTGAAGACCGAGTTTTATTACAAACAACATTAAACCGAAAGACAATATCACGATATTTTGTAAATCTCGCTCTGACTGCGTCCTTTTTTAATTTGAAAAAACATATCTGCAAACCAGATCATTCCAAATATCCAAAAGCACACGTCATTCAGGGTCGTAGCTAATTGGCAAATCCAAAATTGTCTCACGTCTTTTAATTAGTGGAAGAGAGCACTTTATTGGTTTCACAATGTCCGTGTGTCCCCTTCATATTTTCCACATTTTTGACGTAGTAGATTGAAACTCGGAGCGTAGCTTATCATAGGCATGTCGTACTTTACTATTTACTAATTTGGTTTTGATTGGCCTACAGGGATCGGAGTTACGAGAGGAGACTAAGTGATCTATGTGCTATTGAGGTATGAAAAGAAGTGAAATTCGATACGCAGATTCTTCTAGGCAAACTCTACATTAACATGAAGTTTGGACCAAATTGTCACAGTGAGATCGGAGTTGTAGGGGTGGAAGTCACTTGGTCTTTAGAACTATGGCTACGTATAGCATGGAGATATCATTGGATCGGAAATGATGAGAAAAAAAAGACAGGGTTTTTTTCCTCTTTATTTTCTAATTTTTGATAAAAATAATTGGACAATTAAAAATTGCAGATAAAAAGTTAAAAATAGTTGAACTCAGACCTTCCGCTGCTTTCCTATACTGTCCTCGGGGGGATTAATTTCTTGTTTTACACGACAGCCATTTGAAATATTTTTAATTTTGTGTTCTTCAATATACATTTTATCTTAAGATTGCTCATAAGATAGCAATATACAATTGCGATTATGTTTGACAATTTCTTTGCATATCCTGGTTTTTACACGTACTGTATAATATTTATACTCGTATAAACGCTCCAAACGCATTGGAGCACTAAAGCTTATTTTTTGTCTAAGATATCCAAATTAATTTTTAAGAAGACATACTAAATAATTGCTGTGTTCCAAATTTTTAAACTTTACAGGAACGCTTACAGAAAATTACGCAATTGGCTTATCATCACATTTTTTAAAGAAAGAGTGCTATGACATTTTAATAAAATTCATTAAATCTGTCGCGTTGCCATAGTATCGGACTTACCGCTCCATAATAATTAGAATGTGATATAAACGACTTGTATATATTAAGAAATAACAAAAGAATAATGCAAACTCTAAACCAAAGGGTTCGAGGTTTTGAGAAATGTGTTTAGTATAGCTATTGCACTCATTCCCTTTCTGCGGCTTAAAACTGACATTTCGATTTGTGTTCTGGCCACTTAATCTCTGAACGTTATAGCTGCAAAATCTAGATGCCAACAGCCGTACTTCAAACAAAACAAAATCCTTCCCATTCGCAAGCGTTCTCTTTCAACACTGACCACAATTTGTTTCACCCGTAAACCAAAAGGATCCTACGTAATCGCTAGGCCTTTACTCCACTTAGATGAGATAATGTAGTGCAGTTAAATACTAATTGAAAAATCTAATTAAGTCTATCCATTCCAATTACGTATGACTGATCGTTGCTACAAGATTTTAAATAAACGATTGGATTAAAACATTTTTTCCTCTACGTCTCGTTGTTTAATTGCAAATGGGAAGCGATAATTTATAGCAATTTTGCCCAGTGTGTAAAATTTGTTTGACGTCGAACAAATTCATATGCTAAACTTGTAATATAATTAAACGTTCCAATTTCCTCCTGTACCGAATTGGAAAGAGATTGAACGCTGTCATTGATTTATAACGCAGAAAAGATGGAGGGATAAAAATAGATGGCGTATTTAATCAAGCGATTAAATTGCAAAGATCCGTAAATACCACGAACAATGCAGTTGCACCGAATCAATTAACCATATTTGCTCTCATCTTTCCAATCTCTTTTGCGGTTTACTAAAACTGTACTTCATAGAGTTGCTCTATCCTCTACTCTCTTGCTAGAAATTTAAAACCGTTAGAACTAATGGACGAGTGGAACTGCGTCTTTCTAAAGTACCCGTCTTTCATTATTACTGTGTTTGAGGTACAAAAATTAAAAGAAAACGTCAAACAGAAAACTCTAATATCTGACGAAGATGATGATGTGGTTTCCCCAAAATCATTTGTCGTTTGGAGAAAGGGAGTGCGAGGGAGAGAAGGAAAAAGGAGAGGAACTCTGAAAGACTAATGAGTTTTTGATGGACTGCCACTTTATTAGTAATTGAATGCCATCTTTTTTTTTCATTCTGAATTTCCTTGCAAGTAATTAAGGCAGAGACTGCCTGTCGAACTTCCACACAAGTTCCCTACCTCGCCGATATTTCAAGCCGCCACCATTAAGTTTTTCAATTGCTGCTTGACTTAACCCTAACGTTCGCGAAAATTTCACGACTCCACCCACTCGCTCCTGTTTATTTTTCTTCCTTTCTGACTTCTATATTTCATGAATCTTTTTGAACTCGAGCTTCCTTTTTTTTTTTGTTTTAATCGCATTATTTATTTACCCGATTTCCAAGATTTGCAATTATTATCTGAATCTATTCGCGTTTACACACGAATGACTGCATATGAACTCGCTTCTGTTTTTTAGCAGTTTCTCGGCGTGTTCGCTGAACACATAATAACAGGCTTCATATCAAAAAGGGATGAACGCTGCCAACAGCTTCCGTTTTAATCTTCCGTATAAGTTAGCACAAAAACTTACTCTTTATTCAAGTTAGTTGAATGCAACTTAAAGCTCTTTATATCTTCATTGGACTCTGCCGAAATTCAATTTATGCATTACAAATTGCATTGACTAATAATGTATTTTAAAGATACATACATGATGATTTACGAAGATGCGAAGCATAAAGGTTTTTCGACAAAAAACAATACTGCTATCTTTTAAGAACATCCTTTTTACTAAAAACTGATGTTTTGTGCACTCACACAAAGTTAGTTCAGATATTGAATACGCTATCACTTTACCCGTGGATTTATTTCATAGTTATTGTTGAATACGTCTCGTGACTTACCATTTTCTTGCTTTGAAAGTTGATTGTATCTTTATTAACATGTTTTTCTATGTTTACTATGGGGTTCCGGAGTAGCTTTGTCGCTCTGCAAGAAAATCTCATGACCAACAATGCAAGGCAAAGTTTGTGCTTCAATAGGCCTGTCGTGTTTGTATCAAGATTGGTGATAACAGCAAAGAAATTTTTATTAAGTTTCGATTAATCTTATGATTTCATGCGTGGAAGTTTGATAAGAAAAACATGTCTTAATAAAAAAAATTATCCTAATATTTTCTGTCTTTGATAGTTAAAGTTTTATCAGTGAATTTCTCTACAATTTACACGTATACGAATGCCGAGATGCCTGACATGCTTTTGATGTATGGACTTGCCAATGAGAACGCTACGGGCTCGGCGGTTGTAGAGTGAACGATTTCACAATCGTCACATTCCTGATAGAAATACCTTCCAAAGTATTCATTAGCATCTTCATGAAATAGGCACATTTAAAAGTAATGGAGGACTAGGAAGGCCAATGACGGTAAGAACGGTAAAAGTGGAAGAAAATGTGCTGAACATGGTAGAGGAAGTTCCAGATATTTCTACCTGAAAAATAGGATACTATTTCAATTTAGGTAATGGAAATTTTTGAAAACAGCAATTGCTGTATCCATATCCAACACTGGTGTAACTAGAAGCGCGGAGGCTCCTGACTAGAAACTGTTATCGCCCCTCACCCCCTTTCTTCGGTGTAAACTGGCGTGGGCCCCTGGACATTTGCCAGTCTAGCCATCCTATAGTTACGCCCCTCCCCACACCACATTCAAAGCGTTCAGGCAATTATTCCTGTTGATTTTCCTCCACGTATTGCTTTTTGTCAAAGGCTTCTGCAAACATTGGTTCAAATCCCTCAACTGCTGGCGCTGATTCTTTTTACCGATCAAGCAAATTTCTCAACAAATTCAATAATGAATTTTCAAAGTAACCATGTATGGGCTGAACGAAATCCACAGGAAGTACGTGAAGACCGTTTTCAACAACAGTTTCCATTGAACGTTTGGGTTGGAATTCTGGGTGACTGGCTAATTGGACCGGATTTTCTAGCAAGAAGACTTACCGGTAAGGTGTATCGGAATTTTTTGGAACACTCGCTACCTTTCTTTCTAAAGGATATACCACTTGCAACAAGAAATGTAATGTGGTTTATGCACGATGGTTCACCAGCGCAATGTACTGTGGTGGCTCGTCAGTTTCTAAATTCAACATATCAAGACCGCTGGACCTCACTTATGGCCTGCTTGATCCCCGGACTTGAAGGTTTTCTATGGAGCCATCTGAAGTCGTTAATTTACGCTACTCCAATGGAAGATGTAGAAGATTTGAGAAATCGATAGTTGATGGGTGTAATGCAATAAGAAACAACGCTGGCGTTTTTGAAAGAGTGAAGGAGATTATTCATGCGTCTTAGCTGGTGGTAGTCATTTTCAGCAGTCACTGTAGATTAACAGCTTTAAATGTAACATTAGGTAATAAAAGATTGTTTTTGGCAAAAACATGTATCGCCCTGTATCTTCGAAACAAAGCGGCATTCCGAAAATCATCACAGGATAAAAGATTCTTAAAATAACCCAAAGAATCACTCCTTGAATTTTTGCCGTGTGATTAGTAAACACTCTTTATATATGAAAGATGGGTCTAAAGAGTGTTTATAATTCAGATTCTCTCAGAACTGTTTTAATAGTATATATTTAACTGCTAAAACTTAAATAATATTAGCTTTACAAACCTGTTAGATTAAGCATCTTATAAAAATGAAACCTGTAGTTCTGAGGCTAATGTTCTTTTTGGGTTGCCCTTAGTTATTATATGTAAACAAGATGATTATACAAGGTGATTATATAAGTACATTTACCCGAACAAATATGAATAACCCTCAACTCTGCAAAGAGATGGAAGGAAGACATTTTGAACACCACTTGAGAATTCTTTGTTAAACATAACATCGTACAATATATAAAATATTCATTAACTTTGTAAGTGTACATTCAAAAGCTTTCGCGTAAAATGACTTTTCGTTCGTTCTTTATCTATATATGTTTCCTTTAATGAAAGGTCTTCCTTTCATGATTTTTTGACTGGGTGTCTTGTTTGATCTTGTTATAAATAAAGCTGCAGAGATACGCGGCAATTCGTCAAAAACATTCTTCATCCTGCTTCTAAGCATTTCTTGACTATTCATATTTCCAATCGTT
Source organism: Rhysida immarginata (assembly GCA_023313115.1). Classification (NCBI taxonomy): domain Eukaryota; kingdom Metazoa; phylum Arthropoda; class Chilopoda; order Scolopendromorpha; family Scolopendridae; genus Rhysida; species Rhysida immarginata. Next base: position 2,057,605 of record JAHWFO010017593.1, read on the forward strand.
TACAGCAGAAATGTATCAAAAATGGTTCTTATATGATTGGTTTAGGTTTCTTTTATACTTAATTGTAGTTAAAATAACCTTTGAGTGTAGATTCACTTTAAAGCCCCATCCAATTTAAGAATGGGCGAATAGAGAGCAAAGAATGCTTTAGCAGTATTGGAAACATTAAATAATAAAACGAACATTCATACATATTATTCGTAGTCATCAAGCAATGACGTGAATGCCAATTTTATTGAAAAGTTTGGTATAAAGCTCATAGCTAATTAAACATTCTCATTAACAACAGGTAGCGATGAAAATTTCAGGGTGTTTTAATATTTCGTGGACACTGAATGATGTATTAATAAACTCATTAAATCACAATTTATGTAATAAATAAAAGAATGAATGAATGAATGAATGAATGAAAATTCAAAATTAAAAAGGGAAAGAGGAAAAACTAATAGTAACGCGAAAGGAGACCATAATAGGTAGAGAGTATGAGGATCCGGTCGCAGTCACCTGCGCAAGATTAATGACATATTGATTCAAGTGTTTAATATATGATTGCATCTCCTGTATGCACGCATGTGGATGGATTGGTGGAAGATCTTCTTAGAAACTTTACGAGTGAAGTAAGACGATTGAAAGGTTTTTATCCTTATTCTATTATTAGAGCTTTCGTTTGGCGATTTGACAGACGAGCGCAGAGAAAGAGAGAGAGAAGAGAGAGAGAAAGAGAGGGGAAGGAAGGTGGAATCCATTGTAGTTACGATTGGGTACCAGTTATTGATTTGTGCCGATGATTGATGGGAGAATGAAAAACCGCTGTACCGGAGTTCATTATGAGTTCTGAAGTTTCCTCGTGGGAATCGAACTTCCTCTTGGTCGTTGTAAAATGGCAGCGGATCCACCAACTAATTATGGCCTCTTCTGCATTAGTCATTCTGTGGCTTGGCTTTCGATGAATGTCGATGGCTCTCATCAACACTCGTGGCCATTTGGAATACGAACCCTCTTTTACTGTCTCTACATCTCGCTCTTTGAGAAGGGAGATAGTATTTCTATCACTGTTAAGCATTTTTTAAAAGAACATTCGAAAATAAATATCCTCTTCAAACATTAATAAAGAAGCGATCTTATAAGTAAAAATATTGGTTATTAAATTTCAAGCGCATTTTGAGTTTTTTTTTTTCATTAAATCTCTGATATGTTCTCTAATTTGAAAAATTCCAATATATATTTAATAAAGCCAAACGAAAGAATTTAATATTAAATTCTTTCAAAGCCGGGACATTAAAATAGAGTTAAAAATAAAGACTTAAAATTTTTCTGGATCGCTTGGAATTTGACCTCTGACCCTTTCGATCATTGAGCCAAAGATTTTACCATTGCACTGACAGATGAAAGCCATTTACCCTCCTGCAATTGCTTTTTCTAGGGGGGAACTAATAAATGGCTTCATTCTTATTATAAAAGAAGCTGAACCTTGCAGGAAAAGACCGTGCTGATATATTGGTCCTTGTTAGTCTCAAGGTGCTTTCTCAGAATAGAGCAAGAACCTTTATTGTTTTTGCTTTTTCTTTCCTTCCTTCTGTTCTTCATTCTTCATAAAGCAATTATATTGCCTCTGAGCTTAATGTTAATGAAAGTCTTATGATTTATTAAAAATATCGAACAAAAAGCTTTGGTTTAAATCTGTCGATTATAACCATCCTAAGAATCCAAATTTAGAATCTCGAATGACTTTGGAACAAATTAATTTCATATAATCTTATACAACTTCAGTTTCAGAATATTTATCGACCATATCTTAAGTGTTAAGAAATGAGGCAATATAATATTTCTAAAAAAAACTAATTATCTCACCAGTCATCGAATAAACTCGAAGAGACATTTACTTAATATACCGGGTGATCCAAAAGTGTGTTATATTTTTTTTTACATTTTTTCATGAAACTTTGTATAGCAATTCTTCGATAACAATTTGTGTTTTACGATACATCGGTTACGGATTCAATGTGTTTGCCTGTGAACATTGCACGTTGTTTTGCTAAAGAATTCGTCACGGCAAAACAATTATTAGTTTCATGAAAAAATGTAACACACTTTTGGATCACTCGGTATTCAAATTCAAAATCTAAGTTAAGTAGTATTTTCAGCCCCAAAAACATTAAGTTATTCATATCCAAAATAAATTGTTATTAGGCCTGTAAATTGATAAGAAAATTCAGATTTTGGCTTGTGTTTCAGAATTATTAAATTGGTTTTCTTAATGAACTTAAAATTAATAATCTGTTATTTTTATGAATTTTTGTTTTGATTATTTATCTGCTGAAATGTTAAATCTCTCAAGTTTAATTTTACAGGGTGGTTATAATTAAAGTGACACCATTTAGACCCTTCTAGCGGCCGTTCTGGTAATCAGATTTTGACGAAACTAGAGATATATGTTATACAGACCATGGTGCATGAATAATAACAAAAACAAGTTAGAAGCAGAGAAATCAGTTCAATGTGCATTCCATTTGTGTCAATGACATGTTCAAAGCGCATTATTGCATGTTCCAAAGTAGAGCGAAGGGTTGCCTGAAGAATCGCAGTGATATGGCGTGTTATGCTTGCTTTCAATTCAGGGACAGTCCGTATTCTTCCTCCATAGACATTATCTTTCAAATATCCCCACAACCAGAAGTCACAAGGGTTTAAGTCCGGTGAACGAGGAAGCCATGCTGTTGGAAAAGTTCTCGAAATCTCCCGATCATCTCCAAACTGAGCATGAAGCAGTTCCTTCACTTGTCGTGCAATGCGAGATGTTGCACCATCTTGCATAAAGACAGTAGTGTCTAAACATTGTCTTTCTTGTAAAGCAGGAATGACATTCTGCTGCAGAAGTTCGCAGTAACGAGCACGAGCACCAATGATTGAACATCTTTTAATGCCTTGAGGAGTGTTCTCTTCAAAGAAAAAGGGGCCAAGAATGAAATGTGAAGTGAATCCGCACCATACAGCCACGCAATCAGAGTGCAAACCATTATGCACAACCATCGGCTTTTCAGATGCGACAGTTTTGAGCATTCACTGCTCCGTCTAGTGTGAAATGCGCTTATCTGACCACAAAATGTTCCATGGCTATGCATTATCGACGGCTATTCTAGCCAGAAACTGGCAAGCAAAATCAGTGCGTTTTTCCGGATCTTCATGAAGCTACTTTTGAACCACCTGGATCTTGTATGGATACCACTTTAAAATGGAACGCAAAACTTTTTGTACCGTATAACACGGAATAGACAAATCACGTGATACGGCTCGAGCACTTGCTGAAGAATATTGGGAACTTGAAGCACTCTCTACTACAGCAGCAGTCTCATTTGCAATTCGTTTCCGTCCTCTCCCAACTCACCAGTTTTTTCAAATTCCTTAATCATCTTTTTTAAACCATTAATGGACATAGGCCCATTTCGCAAGTTTTTCAAAAGTCGATATTCTCTTAGTGCAGCCGAAGCATTATTGCAATTCTGGTAAAACAACTTCACCAACATAGCTCGATCCTTTTTAGCTAAAGCCATCGTGAAGAATGACTTTACATTTAATTTCACTGTCATTTTAAAGCTTTTCTAATTTTATATCTCATTTGCATAACGTCTGTGATTGAATAAAAATTCTCATATAGTTTCTTACATGACCAGCGCCATGTTTTGACGTAGCGGTCAAAATGTGAACTAATTTTTTTTATTGCAGAATTCTCTTCCCCATGATCTGTATAACATACTAGAAGAGGTACCCGGCGTTGCCCGGGATAATTACACTTGCACAATCTTTTCCTTTCATTGTTAGTCATGAGATATTGATTGTTGGTTCATGCAGAGCGTTTGTGAATTGCGTGTTGATACCATTGTTGATACCTATTGTTGTACAAACTTTGCCTTGCATTGTTGGTCATGAGATATTTTTCATTAAAATGCCTTGCCATAACCATGAATATCGATTTTTTATCGATATTTATTATTTTTCCGAAATCTGAGGTAGACAGTGACCTTCCTCATGCTTTGAAGGTCATGTATGCGAAATTTTATCAAGATCGGAATAAAACTGTAGATTTGTATAAAAAACATACAGACCCACAGACAAACAGACCCACAAACATCCTTCTTTATATATATAGATATCTCAAGTTTCGTCAAAATCTGATTACCAGAACGGCCGCTAGAAGGGTCACTTTATTTATAACCACCCTGTATTATTTACTTCTACTTATTATTGTTAATAAAAGAGTGGTTATAATTTAGGAGAGCACTATTTCATTATGTAATAGCTTATTTTTAAAGAATTAATCAAAATATATAAAGATCAGTATTTTTATTTCAATGATGCTTATTTGCCCTTTCCTTGATTGGTGTCTGTTTCATTCGATTCCATATCTGTGTTTGGTATCATCAAATTTCATCATTGGCAGTCATAATAAATCAAAAAATTTGTTATATTAAAATTATCTTTAAACCTTTAAAGGTAAATCAAGATTTTATTTCTATATGATAATCTTGTTTTCGCTTTCACTAATTAAATAGTCTGTTCAAAATCCAGAGGTCACTGATTTAATTTCTAAGAATTTATCTTAATCACATATCATTCCAGGAATAAATTTAATTCCTGATTATTTCAAATTTAAAAAAAACTGAAATAGGGAATAAAGCTGATGAAGTTGTTATAAAAATAACATAGGTCCTCCCTCTGTGATGAACATTAAACATTGCGCTGCAATAATGTTTTGTTATTCAATGAGCGTAACAGCATGTCAATATTCCTACTGATTGCACCCGACAGCTGTTTGTCTTTCTTTTTCCCTCCCTTCCACCGCCTCTCTTTTATTTAAAGTAGGAAAAGAAAAAAAAACAGCCAACAATAATAACCACATGATCCCATTAACCAATTGTGATCAAATTGCATGATTACGCAATAAGTAGCGCAACACTTGTGTAGATCATTTAGGATCCTTGAAAAATAAACGGGCCCTTTTCGGAGGAGTGGAGGGAGAAAAAAAATTAGCCCAAATCCACGGTCGTTAGCAATCTCTTGTTTTTTTTTACCCCCGTTTAGTGTTAATTTACTCCCTTATTTCTCGACCGTTTCTGACTTCTCGACGTGGAGGGGAAGAAAGATTCGCCCACGGTTTTCAGGGAAGCGTAGGCAAGTCGTGTGTCATTCGTATGAAAAAGTGGATCGATAATGGATGATGCCAATTTGCAACACTTGTATTTCAATACTGTTCCTCGGGTCTTTTAAAAATTTATGAACATGGTCTGCATTAGTCATCGCGCTATAAATTGCGAGCGTGTTGGAAGAGAGGTGTAGACCCTCGTTTCATCAAAGCTTTTGGAGTTGGTCAGTGTGCCTATCATCCTGTTTCTTTTGCTTCTCTTCTCCCTCTCTCTCTTCACCCCAATTTTTCTTTCACTTTAACGTCCCTCCCTCCCCTTATTCCAACTCCACCTCCTCCTCCTCCTCTTCTTCTCCCTCTCTCTCTCTCTCGCTCGCCATTTCCCATTTTCTCCCTTCCTCACTCTTCTTCTTTTTCTTCGATACTTTCCGGAAGAGGAGAGGGTGGAAAAATAGATTTTTCTTCGAAATAATGCAACGTTAGGGCGAAGGCTTCTTTCCGCCCACGATCTCCAGCGAGAGAAGCGAAGGTCTGAATCTTCATCGGCTCCGTTTATCCTGACATTCATGGTGGAGCCACCACTCTTTCGAATGACGCTCGAGAAAACTCTCCATTTGTGGTTTTTCGGATTTTCCAGAACAAGCTTAAAAAGTTTTCCCCTACTGCGCTGGATTTTATTTTTCAAAGAAGACGAGCAAGAAAAATATAGAATTTTGATTTTTATAATAACACTCGTCTCCTGTAATCATGGAACACAAGTTTTTTTTGCAATTTGCGGGCGACGTAGTGGAAAAATTTGAAGTAGAAACTCGTTTCAAAACAAAATGAGCATGAAGCGAACACAAACAAATAGGTCCTTCCAAGAATTTTTAATTTTATTTATAGCACTTCTATTACAAAAGCTTTTGGGAAGACTGCAATAGTATTTTCACATGATATTACAACCAGTGTATATTACACAGAGGTGCCACTTTATTAAGTAATCCTGTCTAGTAGCGTGTTGAATCTCCATTAGCCCTCAAAACTGCCTGTATTCGTTTGGGCGTGGGTTCAACGAGATGCTGAAAAAGTTCCACAGGATTGTTGGCCCATGTAGACATGAGTACTTCACGCAATTCCCGGAAATTCGATGGTGGTGTATGCAAGGAGCGAACGGTCCATTCCAGCTCATCCCAAAGATGTTCAATGGGGTTGAGATCTGGGGACTGAGCTGTCCAGTTCATCAAGGAGAACTCACTGTCATATTCCCGGAGCCAATCCATAATGACTCTTGTCCTCTGTGCTGTGTATTATCCTGATGGAAAGAGCCATCTACGTGCGCATAAACTGTGAGCATGAAGGAGTGAACTTGATCTGCTTTGGCGTTCAAACGACCGTCTACAGACATAGAGGACCCAAGAAATCATTCGCCACACAATTACTCCGCCTTCACCACCTTGCAAATTCCGCACTAGACATGAGGGGTCCATGGCTTCAAGTTGTTTTCGCCATATTCCAAGCCTTCCATCAACATCATGCAGCAGGAACCTTGAAGATTCGTCTGACCAAGCAACCCAATCCTTGTGCTGCTGTGCCCACAAGAGGCGCGCTTTCTTGCTTCTTTGACAGCATGGATACTCGAGATGGTCTTTGGCTACGGTAACTCATTCGAGCTAAGGTGCGACTAGTTGTCCGGTCTGAAACAGTTTTCTGGCTATCTGAGTTGTAATGAGCAGTAATTTGTGCGATCGTTATCTTTCTGTTTCCACGCACAAGTCTTGACATTCTTTTCTGGCCTCTTTCATCAGCAAATGTTTTCCGTCCAATGAAGTCACGATGACTACATGTTTTTTGTTCCTCGACTCAAGCTCGACAAACCCTTGAAACTGTGGTACATGAAACGTTCAGGAGAGTCGCCGTTTCTGAAATGCTCATTCCAGCCCGACATATACTACCACCATGCCACGCTGGAAATCAGTCAAATCATTGGCTTTCCCCATTTTTGCTATCGTTTCACGCTTAACCAACAGTAGAAAAGTTGCTTCAGGATATTTATACCGTGATTTGTGATCATGTGACATGTAAATCAGGCAGTCACTCAATTTGCATATTTTGTGAGGTGTACCTAATAAAGTGGCTGTTCAGTGTAAAATTAAAAAAGAAGGATTAACTCTTATCATTCAGCCGATTCTGATACATTATATGAAATGTCACATTCTTCTTAAACATTCGAGGTGATTTTCAAAAGTTAAAAGGATGAGATAGACTAATAGGAAACAATAACATTCGACAATAATAAAACGGTAGAGTTTTATAATAATTTACCACTTTGTTGTGTATTGTATCCACAGTTTTTTAGTACTGGGTGTATTTACACATCTGTAACAAGCATCGGTGGGTGATTCCTAGGATCAAAGCAAGAATGTTTCTATGAACATCTGACCTACCAAACGTTGTTATTGAGTTACTCTACTTGCGTATGTACACAGGTGTACAGGAGTGTTTTTGTACAACACCTTCCCACGACGGCGAATCGGGCGTCGAGCTCCAATACATTGGCTTATCCGTTATCCTGACCTTAACGCACTGGACTAGTTTTATCTGTAGGGACACATGAAAAGTGTACTGTACGCTACTCCGTTTCACGACATCAACGAGCTGGAAGAGCGTATCAATAACCCTTTTGTACCTAACACCTCCTTTGTGGAAGGGCGGTTGGTTTTCTCTCTTTGGTGTTAGTCTTCACATCCACAGTCTTAGGTAATTACTCTTTTAACCCTTTGTAACTATTTGACATGATGCAGGTATCTTCGAGCGTCTTCGTCAGTCCATTGCTGTCCATGGCGGAAATTTTGAGCATCTCCTTTGATGTGGCCAGTAACGTCGTCGCATGTAACTAAGTAACAATGCTTTGTAGGACATACGTTCATAGGAACATTTTTTCTTGTTTTGATCCCTCCCTCCGACATTTGTTACAAATATATAGATACATCCAGTATACCTTTTGTTACAGCCTGTTTTATTTTACATTTTAAAATTAACTTCCATGCGATTATATCCTATTATGTCGGTGCAGTCGTTTTTTTCTTTTACAAAAAAACTTCTCAAATGTGTTAATATTCATTACCAAACTTTAACATCTTCAAAGCTGAATCCTCGTTTTAACCTTGGGAGCATCTTTAAAGGCTTTTTGTCTTTAAAGATTAAGAAGAAAAAATGACGAAAATCTTACATGAATAGGAGTAAAAAAATGGAGGTGACTTTTGACTTTTAATAATATTCATTAAAAGATTAACTAGAAAGTAGTGATTAAAAAGCAAGCTACAATTTATTTACGAAAACTTTTTAAGAAGTTTAAAAATAAAAAGAAAGGTAAAGCTAATTAAAAATTTTGGAATCAATAAAAATTTAATAAACTTCCCTAAAAGTAATCTCAAAAATAGCCAAGTAAGACATCTTAGAAGTCTTAAAACTCTGACTAATGAAAACTCATTTCGTCGGAAAATTGTTCTGAGAAGAATCCTCAAAATATTTACTAAAGCTTTCTTCTTGGAATTATTTTTCAGCAGATATGAGATTTTAAAGCGTTGGATGAATAATTTTTAAGAATAATTAATCGAAGATTTCTACGGTGTCCTATTTTTTTTGATTAATTCTTTTACGTCGATATTGTAAGTTTGGGTGTTCTTAATTTGCGAACTGTAAAGTCTAACGAGAATTTAAGAAAAACGGATCTTGATGAATTTTTTTTTCTACGTTAGACCCCAGATGTAATAAAATATACAAGAAAAAAAAATCCATAGTCTGAAATTGAACCTGGGACTTTCGGAAAATCGTTCCTATGCTTATTTGGTTAGATCGTCGAAATAGTTATCCGAAGGTCACTGGTTCAATTTCAGGCTGTGGAACTTTTTTTCCAATTTTTATATAACGAGGATTGCTATAACCAAATAAAACATCCTTTTCAAATCAAAAGTGTATTAAGCTTTAAGTTTAGAAGGGTACTTAAAATTAGTGAAGCCAAATTTTAAATATAAAAAAATTAAAAATTATTACGATGCACATTTGTATTCTCAACAAAATGCAAATAAAGAAAGACACCCAACTTATCATCTTCAAGATTTTGCACATTTAGAGAAATAAACATTTTACAAGGTGTGACAATTAAATACCCGGACTAATACAAATACTCACAAACGGGAAGTCCAAATGAAAATTCTGTTTAATATGATTCAAATATCTCTAACGGACACAATGCTCTTTTGAGCGCGTTTCTATAAGTTTGTAAAACAGATTTTAAAGTCCTCTGTTGGAATTCTCTTGATTTCTGACGTCATGTTTTTCTCAATGTCGGAAACGTCTTGAAATCGGGCACCTTTCATAGTGTTTTTCATCTTTGGGAACAAGAAAAAGTCTGAAAGGGCAATATCTGGAGAATAGGACCGCAGCAAGAGCTCTGTGATGCTGTGTTTGGCCAGAAATCGCTTTACATTTATGGCGATACGTGGCCGGGCATTATCATGAAGAAGAACCTGACTTCTTGTTTTCTTGAAACTCTGGTCGAACTCTGCGAACTCTTTGCAACAAGTTTCCTGGCTTTCTCGGTGGTTTCTGGCGTTCTGACGGAAACAGGTCTTCTAGGGCGCGAGTCATTTGGAAGGTCTTCACGGCCATCACGAAAGCGACCAAACCACTCGAAGGCATCGTTGCCGCAGACAATTTTCAACATCTGGTGTGTTTCCTAGCGATTTACCCAACTTCAGGCAGAATTTAATGCAAGCCTGTTGTTCCATATTTTTTTCGATGATACTTGTTTAGATGCGTTGCTATAATGCGTGTCTGAACATAAATCCTTTATTCTACTAAAAAAAAAAATTATGCAGCTGCAGTGCGATAAATGACTCATACAAATCGTGTCTTGACGTATTGAATTTTTGTTTACATTTTACGGAGCAACCTCTGTCCGGGTATTTAATTGCCACACATTGTATAATTTTGAAGATAAATTTCTTTCTTATTCCTTCCTCTTTGTCTTTTTTGGTAAAAGTAATAAATCTGAAGACCTTCCTGCAAATATTTTCCCTGCAAAATCAATGGAATAAGCGAAGTTTTATTGTGAAAGGCATAAATATTGTATGTACCAATTTAATGTTTATGTAAGCAATCTAAAACCCCAAATTTTCTTATACATTGTAAATCAAACATACCAGCAAGTGGAATCGAGCTCTTTCAATCTGAATGTGCAATAAAATGACGTGCATCTTTACCCTCTGTAAAGAAGTCGTCTTCAATATGGTTTTATTTTAGCATAGTTTTGGGAGTCGTTTCGAAATTTTCCGTTTATGGTCGGTTTTGAGGTAATATCAAATGGTGCGATTACTGACTTAAAACACCATTAAAGCCGTGAGTTTTGATCTTAAATGGTGTAATTATAATTTTTGTGGAAAGAGGATACTATACGTCTCTTGAATCTACAAGGTTGCTCTTTTCTGCAAGAGGTTTTAATTTTCAGCCTCATTTCCAGAGATTTTTTTTTCTCTTGCTCTCTCGGCGCGACATTAAAATTTTGAAACTAATCTCGAGAAGTAATTTTTGCCCAACACTCATCATTCTCTTCCTTTCCTTGTGCGGATCAAAAGCAAACTGCGTCGCATTGTGGTTTCGACATTTCTGGTGATACGCATCACTTAGGTGAGAAACTTTAACACACTTGAAAGTTTATTGCTAAACTTTCGTGATCGTAATCTAAACCAGTGGAATGTTTGGAGAATAAATAGTTGGAAGCCTTTTCGAGTCGTGTCAGGTATAGGGGCGTCGGCGTCGTTTCCAGCCGGGGGTCCCTGGTGCTCATTCGATTGCGGCCATGGATAAACAGGCGAGAGCCTCGTCTGTAAACGTACACACAGGGGCCTCGGGGCGGTTCGGCGTTCCAATGGCAACCGGCGGCCATTTCTCCGCTGTTTATTTCGAACGCTTCCACTGAATGCCGAAATTTGTGGCTTGGTGTTGGCGTCGAACGGGAGCTGTTGAGTGCCTGCTAGGGTCTCGCTGATGGGTGGAGAAAATGCAGTGCCGCGCCCCCCATTCTACGTGCCAGGTAAGCCGAATGACAGCCCCGACTGAAAATATGCTAAGGGGCCGATCGCTGCTTTTTGACTGAGTGCCGCGTGGTGGGACAACGCTCTCCCACTCGTTCCGATCCAATCATAAGAGAGGCCTCCACCTCCACCACCTCCTTCTCCTTCGGCGTCATTTCGATCGCGCGACTCGAAAACAATTGGAGAAAGGCGAAACGCATTGCTACCTTCCATCTGAATGCAAATGGCGCTCTTCGTCCATAATTACAATTGGATGCTCTCTCTCTCTCGCTTTTTCTTTCTTTCTTTCTTTCTTTTTCATTCTGCCCATTGGAGAAAAAAATAAAATCGACAGACAAAGGCAAGATTCCTTCATGGAAGCTCTATACTTTCTCCAACACATGGAAAAAGAGAGAGTAGGTTTTTCATAAACAGCGCATCAATTTACATTTTTATTGAAAAATTAAATATTTTTAAGTTCACTATCAAAACTAATAAAAAAACGGATACTGCATACTAACTTATTTATATATATAAATTATTACTAGCGTATATCTTTCAAATGGCTCTCAATTTGCTATTTGTTAACGGAGGAGTCAAATTGTTCGGGTTTTATTTATTAGGCATAATCCAACAGCCTTAAAGATTACCCAAGAATATTCTATGAGATTTATTACACGTCATACCTCAGATACCTAATATGAAAAAAATAGGAAAGAAAATTCCACAGTCTGGATTCGAACCAGAAACCTTCAGCTAATCGCGCCGACACCCTAATAAATTGAGTCCATGTGGACATGGAAGCATTACGTTAATGGATATTAACTTAATCAAACTAACTTTGTAACGTTGAAAATTAACACTTGAAATTTCACAAGATATACACACTACTCCACAGAGGAAAGAGCAACCAGGAACATTTTATTGCACCATCATGTAGATTTCAGCGTATATTTAGAGAGATATGTTATGCAAATTTTTGCTGCTTCCGTCAATGATGTCATTGGAAAGTGCAATAAAAAGGGGTCATTATTCTGTTACGCTAATTTTTAAAGGCCTCGAAAAGTGTTATTTTTGTAAGAATAAAGTTTAAGGAGTGCAATGCCATCGATGATAGTTTTGTTAAACGCATGATTTCACCCAAGATTGAATTATAGGACCACGAATAGCCCGTTAGTATTTGGTCGTATTGCAGCAGAAAGTGGACGGAATGCAACAATTGTTAGAAGAACGAAATGTGAGTTGTGATAACGGGAATGGAGCAAAGACGAATGTCACAAATCTGCTTGGTCCCGCAAACCACAGCTAGTTTATATTTTTTTTAAGTCTAGAGTATGCTCCGATATTGACTCCAATAGCTCGTCGTGAATTGGCTGAAGCAAGCTTGCGGGCAAGGCGACCTTTGCGAACACTGAACCACATTCTTTCAGTGGTGTGGCTTTAAAATTGCCTGGCTTGACGAAAGGCATACCGTGGTGTTCAGCGACGAATCTCGCTTCTGTCTCGGCAATCATGACCACCGAATGAATACCGAAAGAAACTCGCCAATCATGATAAGAAATGCGTGAATGGAACGTGATCAAGTGAAACGCGATCATCACCTTGGGAGCTGTGCAATTTCAAACATGTTCCAACAACCTTATCAAAGCCTTGCACACGTTCATAGTCGATCGACTCCGAGAAAGCAACGCGCTCGGAAGGCTTTCCACATATTTTAGAGTCAAACGAATAGATTGTATATAAGAAGCTATTTAAGAAAATCAGTTATGAACCGAAAGACTAGGTCGGCAGTAAAAGGAGGTTGCTATTTAGTTAAAAGAACCAGTATATTCATCTGGGGGCAAAATTGTAATCCTGTTCTTGATCATGATCGGAATTTCACAGTGTGAACACTTGGACTACCAATGTGGGTTTAACACGTTTTACTAAGAACGTGTCTAGGAAGATCATGATCGAGAATTCTACTACAAAGAATTCTTAATGATTTTGCATTATCTTATATTCAGAGCATACCAAATGCCATTTTTCACCAAGGCACGCACGACCACATAAGAGAAAGGAAAACAAAAAAAAAACTTTTAATTTTCTTAAATAAAAGGCAAACAACCTTTTTTGAAACAACAAGCTCTGTTTAACTTGTGTATCAAAGGGCAACGGGAGATTGTGCTTAAAGAGACTCTTCTCGAGCTTAAGCTAAAGCTACTGACACTTTCTCAAGCAGCGTTTTTCAAGTGCATACTCTTACGCGCATACTTTAAAACTTGATTTTGTATCCTTAATTTGTTTTAAAATTTGCTCGAAATAGCTTAGTAAAATGGGAGTGATGGAATATTTAAATTATATACATAGATGGAAGTAACACTGATTTATTGTCCTCGTTTTTTATACTTTTGTTCGTTTTGATTGAAGTAGTCTTGAATGAAACATTGACTTCTTCATAAGAGTAAATATTTTTTAAGATTCCGACAAAGCATATGAAGGAAATCGATTAGGGGTTGAACATTTATTTCACGATTTCTCTCATACCTCTGCACACATTTTTCTTCTCTCTTAAGCGATCTTTATTGCGACACAACAATTATCTCCGGAACTGATATCACTCGTCTGGGAAATAAGAAGGCGTTCTCTCTTGTTAATTTACTTTTTGTTGATTATTGCTCTGGTTGCTCGTTTTCAAAGTGCGAAGAAGACGGCACGGAATCCCACCGGAACGATTGAACCGTTGTGAATTAACAGCTCCCATTGCAATCCCGTTCGATCTCGATCGTTGTCTTGAAAAGAGAAAGCGAAAAAATTATTGCCTAGAAATGTTAAGAGGGACTCGTAAAAAATTAAATAGAACAAACAATAGGTTTTCTATCTGATATTAAACATTAAATATTTTCCCTCTGGATTTTTTTTTGGCCAAGTTTTGCCAATTGCACTGAAACAGAAAAATTTCAGTCTCTGATATTTCGTGTCTTCAGACATTAGTAATCGTAAATAATACTGATAACGTAATGCATTACTGTTAGCAAAATTTTTATACTCTAAAAAAACTAATCTAAATTAAATATTGCTTTCTGCGATTTTTTTAACAATTCTATGAAGAATTTGTCATAGCTAATTAAGCATTTCGGACAACAAATTGGGCGAATGATAGTAACAGTTTACATAGTGTATACGGTGTAGGTGACTTCAATGTGAAGCCACTCGGTCATTACCTGTTTCTTAACTGCGGATCTTAGTTTCAAGTAGTCTCACAAATCTTAAGAAAATTTATTTGCCATTCTAGGTAAATATAGCGATGCTAGACATATAAACACCCATGGATTACGAAGGGCCAATAGGCATATGAGCTCTACGTCTTGGTGGATTCGCAGAAGCGTGACTCATCAATCCACACGACACGTTTTCAGTGTTTATGGCACTTAGTCCACACAAACCATTTTATATGCTTACGTGCGAACAAGGCCTTTGCGAGGGTCTTTGCTCCAGATTTCCATTGCATGATGTTCCCCATTTTAGTCCACGCTCGAAATCGATTGGTGTGGGCCGTCGTTGATAGCTATTTGAAAACGGTTAGAGGACAATATACGAGACGCTCGGAGGCGATCTCTGCCTGTGGGCATTTTCTTTGACCACATTTCTCTCACGGGTTTGGCGTGGACCGCAATTCACATCAGTATCTAAAGCACATTTCCAAAGTCAGCTATTCCTTTACTCTGTAACTTTTGAAACGCGCAAATGCAATAACTCACATACTGCATACAACGAACAATACTACTGTTGTTAATGGAAAAACGGAAAGAAAAATTCCGCGACCTGGATTCGAAGCAAGGACCGCGAATATCACGCTCGTCGCCTCTATGGAACTGTCCAAAGCTGTTTCCAAAGCGGACTCTATGGATAATAGACTAAAAGGTTGTCAAGGTCGAAGGGATCACGAGCATCAAGCTCATTGCCTCTAGCCCAGCTGGTCGAACCAGGTCGCGGAATTTTTCCTTCCATTTTTGCCATTAATATTTTTACCTTGTTTGGAGCATTGTTTTAACACTACTGTTGCTGAAATTAAAGAGCACGTACCTGTCAACAGCAACTCTCTGTTCAATGCCTTTCTATTAGGATGCCTTCTGAAGGAAGAGAATAAAAGAATAATTTGGCTTTGCCATAGGCTTGGCCCCTCAGAAAAGACTAAGGAATATCTTTGCCAAAGGGATTTCATTTAAAGTT
>JAHWFO010017593.1:2073112-2107637 GCA_023313115.1 Rhysida immarginata
CTTTTTAATTTACATTTTCTTTAATGCCATGATTATTTTGTTTCAACCTTCTGGGACAATCTTTACCCATGCATATGTGCTGAAGAACAAACCTCACAAGCATAGCTTAATGTAAACATTTCAAGAAGATTCAATAAAATTTGTTGGGAGGCATTTAGATGTTTGATTGCATTAGATAAATCTTGAATAAGAACGCTGGAATGATAAGCTTCAGTTTAATATTTATCTGGGGATTCGCTTTATTGTAGGGCGGATAAAAATAACCTGGCATTATGCAGGTTATTGCTGAATTACTGTCAACAGACAAGCATTTCGACAAGAATTACTTGTTTATAACGACCATAAAATGTTCCTGTGAAAATATGCCTTCTGATCCGCGGTGAGTTGGAACTGGAGGTCTGTGAAAAGCTGGCAAGTTTTGAAAAACAGTTATACTAGTAGAAGACAATTTTGATTAGAACTATAGGAAAACGTTGTATGCATTTAGGCCCATTTATTTATATAACGAATGAAAAAAAGTATAAGTTGGCAAGTTTAAAGCCACAGACAATACTGTTCTATCTCTGTAGCCGATAGGAAACAAAAAAGTGCAAACATGAAAGTGAGAGAAACCAATTCCTTCTGCAGTACTTTTAAGTCAACATCTTTTCCAGTCGACTAACCTGTATTTTTATTTGACATTAAATTTTTTTGTTCCACTCATTTCATTTTTATTGGAACTAATTATATCTTCTTTCACCCTTTTCCCCTGCCTTTAGTAATTTCGTTTTTGTTCATCCTTTGATCGACTTGTTTATCTCTCACCGTTATTTACTCTGAATCAGAAGAAGCCATCTGCAAAAGCCCCTTCTATTATTCTTAATGGAATCCGTGTCGCGTGGGAGAATGGGAGTCTGCCTGGCGGCTTCTGGCGCAAGGGAATGTGGGAGTTGGTTGGCGGGGGCCAACTGTTTGCTACTCTCGTTTGCCAAACATGGCAGACGCTTTAATTCCTTCTCTCTCTCTCTCTCTCTCTCTCTCTCTCTCTCTCTCTCTCTCTCTCTCTTTCCCTTTCTCTAGTTTTCAGCCAAACAAGTCAAGTGCATCATCCTCCATTCCTCTCTCCCGCTCTCTTCTTTCATTCTCTTAGGCAAAGGCTACGATTGAAACAAAAGCCAGGATCTCGGGACCTAATGTGATTATGTACGGTAGCAGTGACACTGCCTCTTGCCTCTTTTGACTCGTCTGCATCAGCAATTGGCTCCTCTTCGCCGTTCCCTGATTATTGCACGCACATAAGCTCGCTTTCTTTCCTTTTCCCTGTCTTTTCCTTTCCTTCAGTTTTCTTTTGCTTTTGTTCGGAGAAGGAAAATAAAAAGAGAAAAAGAAATTTGCTTTCCATTCGCCAATGAAGACTTTCGGGATCTTGCCCTAGAACTATTCGGATTTCATTGAGAAAATTTTAAAACGAAAAAGTGAGAAAAAGAATAAGTTAGGATAAATTCGAAGCAATTTGTTTTGTTTAAAACAAACAATAAAATCAATTACTGTTTTAGCAGAAAAAACATAAAAATTTAAAGTTTTGTATTCCTCCTATGAAGCTTAATGCCCACTTAAGCTTATTTTCTTTAACCATTTTCTTAATTCCCGTCGATGTTATTTCATTAAAGGACACATGCTTATAAATCCCATTTCTTATCGATCGCTAAGCTAAAAGTATACACTTAATTAAGGGAAGCTCGATTTAAGAATAATTGTGAAAGAAATTAATGCAAAAGTTGAAACCGAAAATAATGAAGAAATGTCTAAAGATAGGACTTGTAAATTATTTTAACTTCATGTGTTTTATACGTAATTTAATTTCAAAAAAATTTTCCAGCTAAATATTTTTAAATTAACTTTTCATAATTATTGTCTCAGGGGTTTTTTCCCTCTTCTTCCTTCTTCTTTGTAGCTGAAAAGGGAATTTTTAATTGAATCATACAAAGCAGATTAGACTTAAATGTTTTCAAAGTCTTGTTTGCAAAAAATAAACAGTTTTGGGATATAGCACAACATGTAAAGAGGGGGGGGGGTTACACACAATCGAGAAAAGAAAAGCTTGTGTAAAAGTTCTAAATACTAAATTTATATACAGTTTTCAAGGGAAGAACCCACAAGTAAGTCATCTTTAACGTTTCAATGAAGTGGCTACCATAAGTTTTACCAGACACTTATAATTTTGACGAATTATTGTTTGAGCAACATTGGTCAAATTGCCAAATTGCACTTTCAATTTCTTCCCTAAGCGCCGCCAGTGTAGCCGTTCTTCTGTGACACCTGTATCATTTAGGTTCTCCCATAGGTACATGTAGATGTTTGGGGGTGTTAAAATCAGGAGAATGTAGGGAGGAATTCAGTCGTAGCTTTCGTCTCATCCATTGTGCTGGTAACTCTCAGCGACATAAGCTCTCACATCTCGGTAATGTTGTGAAAGTGCGCCAATTTTTTTGGAAGTCAAACCGCTCATTTTCGTAGCGTGCACGAATTCGGATCAAAAGGATGTCCAAACAGCATCTGAATAAAAAAAATAACAAGTAAACGTCAGATGATAATCCTCGCCATACACTAGGCTTTGGTAAGGTGAATGCTTTCTCCACATGAATATGCAGATTTTCTGGAGAATTCTTCGAAAAAGTCCAGAGGTAACATTTATTAAAGTGTGCATTCAATTTTTGGGCTCCTTTGTAAACTTTCTATAAAATCAGATCATACTCTAATGGACCCGTGCTTCGGGGGGCACGTTAAGCCGTCGCTCCCGGCTGCTACTGTCATCTCGTAGCAGTCGTTAGTTACTGGGATGGCGCAAAACTCCCTCGAAGGAGTAAGTGCCGTAGATTATCGTTCTGCGATAATATACCCTCTGTACAAGATACTCTAATGGAAATATGAAAAATGCTACATTTAATTCCGATAGTAGTAAATAGACGTATATATTTTGTACTTGAAAGAATTAATCGAGCCCATTCCAAAAAAAAGGAAAGACCAAAATTAAACAACCACGAACATTTATTTTACAAATATAGATTCTGACCGTGTTTGGAAACGTGATACGGCATATTCTAACATGCCAATGCATATTTAAGAGAATGGCTGAAATATGCTGTATTTATCTAGTATTTTAGATCAGCAAGCGATTACCATAGCTTTGGCTTGGTAAACTGAACTTTTCAAATAACCCAGAACAAAAACTCGTATGGATTTTGTCAGTGGCCAAACAGTGGAAAACATTCGAAAAATTATTCTAGAATTTTTAGTCATCCTCAACTCTACGTTCTTGTTCCTAATGACAACTGGTTTGTGTTTTCTCTCCAGCAAAAGTCCATTTTGTAATTTTTTTATGTCTTTGTAAATTATTTTTTTATATCTTTACATGCTACAGAATATAAAATTAGGATATGAAATCTCAATTTCCATTTTTACCAATTTCGGCGTAAATGGGTTAACAAAATAAAATTTCCCAATTATCACTTTATGAAGCGGCCCTGAAGCGAGAGGACATGTGAAGATATGTGTATATATATATATGCAACACCCTATACGTGTAGTAGTAGCCTTGAATTCCATATTATTATTTAGTAGTATTTACTTTTGGTACTTTCCAAAGTTAAAATACAAACTGCTTGAAGAAATAGGATTGCAGATCACGCACGCACACTTGAATGCATATTTTAAATATGCTTTATCCCACTAATCCTGACGAATCAACCAACTAATGTTTCTATCCGCAGCACGATTTCCTTTTGTAAACCGGAAAAACATAATTTATTAAAATGTCGGTAAATCAAATTTTATTTTGAAATTTCAAATTTAACTTATTGTACACAAGAAATCAATACTTATTGTTCTGATTAAAGAGATCCTTAAAAGAATAAGAATTTTTCACAGAAAAACCTTTTTTTTTTCGTTCTTTGCTCTTATTGGTTGGCCAGTTTAGAAGAAATCACGTCAGCCAATGGTGCGTTTGGTTAATTGAGTCTCTGGAATTTAATGAACATTTTTTTGCTCGAAATTTAATTAACTGCATAGAAATGATATTATCACTGTAACATAATAAGCTTCCAATCGAAGAGAAAGGCAGAACCACATCCAGCGCCTAAAAATTGATGAACAAATTGCTTTGTTAATTCAATATTTCAAATATTATTGAAGTTTCGCCTTAACACGATTACAGGACGTGTTCTAGGAAATCTTCATGAAGTGGATATAATTTTTCTCCTCCATATCGAATGATGCTTTTTCCCCCCTCTTCAAGTTCTTAAGTGAGAACAGGAAGAAAAAGTTTGAAGAAAAAAAAACAAGGAAGCGAGAAGACGAATGAGAAATTTGATTTAAGAGCGTTTAAATTCGTTAAACGACCGGGTATTTTCAGTTTTGCTGCTACAAATTTAATTTGGTGCACCTGATCAAAATACTTACTGCTATTATCCGACGTTTATAAATTACTTTGAAAAAGATAATTTTATTTTTCTAAAAACATGCTCGAGTTAATTGGCTACAACGGAATGTGGAATTTTAACGGGAAAGTAAAAACTAATAAAAAAAAAGCCAATTAAAAACTAGAATTGAATTAATCAGTGTAAAAAGTTGCTTTATCATTTGCTGTTGTTGAATTTAGTTATGAAACCATTCCTTTTTTTTTTAATTCTAAATCACTTCGAATTCGAAATAAAAATTTGAACAATTAAGTGGTGAAATAAAAAACCTTTATTAATTTTTGCTTCGAATTTTTTGCGAACCATTTTGCAAAACTAACCCTTGATGTTTTAAAGTGTTAATTCCATAATCATTTTGGTTGTTCTTTTTCATAGCTCATTAAGAATCCCTATAATTTGCAGGGGCATAGCAACAAAAGACAAAATAAGGCACCTATGGAGAACCGTAAAATTTACTTTCATATACATATTCTTGTCGATACCAACTTTAACTCTCCAACATCAAACATTTAATTTTCACTTTCAACTTTCAGTTTCGAAATAATAATGTTTTGTTCTACAATCTTTTTCATAGGTTGCTTATCGCTTAGTTACTCCTCTGTTCATTGCTCCACGCTCTTGCGCTTTAGATTACACACTATCAATAAATTTTCCTTTTACATAGACTACATTAAATATTTGTAAACTCTTTCTATTTGCTTACTTAAAAAATCACGGAAGTTTATAAACAATAAAGATTAGCATTAAAACATTAAGAAGTAGCTCTCTCTCTGTATTGAGTTACAGATATAGATAATATGTCATTTCTACATAACAAAGAGCTTCTACATAAACATTAATTAATATGATTAAATTATTGGCCCACAACGCACAAAAAAGTGGGGCCTGTTTTCGTTTCCCCAACTCCAAACTTTTTTTTCTCTGAAGTCGGCTTAAAATCTCATGATTCGAGAAGGTATGTTAAAATTATGAAAAAAAAATTTCCATCCGTATGTAGTTAGGTATGTCACCAAATTTTCCATCTATAGGTGTGTGACCAATTTTGTGCAGCTAACTCCTCTGAAACAGTCATTAGCAAAACCAATGAAATTAATACATAATTAGAGGTACCTTAAACTGTCCCTTGACGTATTTTTTATGACAAGTGAGTAAGTCTTTTTAAAGATACACGTATTAACTTTTTTCTAAAAATTAAAAAGTGGTTGTAGCATTTATACTACCGAACAAAAATCAATAAATTCGATGGACTCTTCTCATTGAGAGGAATAATTTTTGTAAACAAAATTGTTTGGCTTTGAAGAGCCGTTTTGGAGTTATCAAAGTTCCCCCCCCCAAAAAAAAAAAGATATTTCATTTTTTTTTCTTTTCATGACAAATGGGAGGCCTTTGCGAAAGTGCCATTCCACCAAAGCAATTTATTTTATTTTTGAATTTCTGATGATGTTTTAACAATCATTTTTGATAAGAATTAGTTTTCCTAATCGTTTTTAGGCAACATAAGAGATGTCAGAAGTTAGTATAACAGAAGAACTGCTTTAGATTTTAAGGTGTAAGCGAAGAACTCGGGACGTGAGAGTTCATGAGTTTATACGCTCTAGCATTCCAAAATTTTAGTCTGAGTGCTGAATTAAAAGCGGTGAAAGTCAATGTCAAAAGTCAATTATACCTGCAGTTGAATTGCTTTCTAGCAGCGTGGAGCAATTTTTAAAATGTCTTTGACTTTAAAGTGGGGTTATCATATAATTTAAAATTTATTAAAAAAATACCTTTTTACTTTGAATTCTCCAAAAATGAAGATTTGGTTGCAATAAGTTTCTCGCATTAAGTTTAGAGCATTAAGCACATTAAATATTAAACTGTTTAAAAAATATGCAATATATATAAAATAAGGACATGTAGGGCTATTCTTTTATAGGAAATTTTATTTTAATTGTACTTTATATTGTAGGGACGGTGCACGAATGGTTTCTAAATTAGATACCTTATCTCAAAGAACTAATGCCAGATTCAAAAGACAGACCTAGCAGACACTACATAGCCTATTATTAGAGGCTAAAACAGCGCCTTTTACTTTCTTTCTTCATGCCTTTTTAAGCGCATAAAAAGGAGGATTCTCTATAGAAAGTGCTAAAAACCTGGGTCGTATTAAGTTACAGACACATCCGATAAGTTCGTTTTACGAGGGGAGAAAAAAAAAATCGATCAATCAACAATAGAAATTTGCGCACGTATGTCGATTGCATATCTCGGCTTTCTCGTATGGAACGGCGCCATTCCAGGTGGGTTGAAGCGGCCATCAGGATGGCGTAAGGGTGGGGAAGAGAACGAGGGGGTGGAAATGGCCACCAGTGCGAGTGGCTCATAAGGCGACAAGGCAGACGGTTTCGTCGTGCAGCTGCAAATAAAGAGACCCTCCCTCTCCTCGGTGCCATTAGCGGATTATCTGGCCCTGGTCGTCGCAACCAACAGCATCTGGCCCAAGCGCCTCCACACCCGCCGCCACTACCCCAGGCAACCTTCGGAAACTTACGTCTCTTCCCCCTTCTCAGGCCTCAATTAAAGCCGTAATTACTCACCTGCATTCTCACAGGCCATTTGCCAGCGCAGGGGCCTCGGCAGATGTCTAGCTCTATCTCTCTCTTTCTCTCTTTTCGCTCGGCCTCTCGCTCTAGTTTCAACGCCATCTCGACAGTCGCGTTCCACTCTGTCAATCATGATGTCACAAATGGCTGTGATACCTTCTTTCATTGTCTCCCCCTTCATGGTTCCCCATTCTCGTGTTGGTCACGCTCTATAACAATAACTGTTGTCTACAGCTCCGTTTCCGTATTTTTTCGCCTCCCCCCCCCCCCCCTTTACTTTCCATTACAAGCTTCTCATCTCTCGAACTCATTAGGAAGTGATTTAGTAAATGTAGCCGCTTGTCTTATACCATGACTGAGGTGAGATGCAATTCCTTAATGAAGACGGCAATGCAAATGGAAAGGGGAATTCCGTTGCCAAATAGCTTTCATTTACATTAATTAATGGAAAATTGTAACACATTCCGAGCCCTAGTCCCCTGCTAGAAACGTTAACAAGACAACCGATTAATGCTAGCAGATTTGCACCGTTTATCTTCCTTTCCTCATCAAATATTCATTGAATTAATCGACATTCTTTTTACTTTATCAACTTCAAATACAGAGAAACATTATAAACTTTTAAGCTAATTAACTTTCCCTCAGTAGGAGAAGCGAAAACAACCAATCGCGTTAGTAGGGAAAAAAAAGAATAAATTTTAAAATCTTTAAAAAAAACCCTCATTAAACTCAAATTCAACATTAAAAACAATCTCGTTTGTATTAAAATATTTGTAGATATTATCTAATACTATTTTGGTCATTCCTTTCACTTAATTGAAAGATAAATTTTATTATTATTGACCCTTTCTTTTGGATTAGTTATTGATTAAAAGCAAGATTAAGCATTAGATAAATTTTGTTTTCTAAACATTTCAACAAAACTTTTTTTATTTTATTATCTAAGTTCAATTCCGAGAAATCGGCTAAAAACCGAAAATTGCGACAGTCCGTTTCTCAGAAACTGTCTAAATTTTAGAGAAGTCGGACCTCTGTTATTCAATAGCATACTGAATGACCAGAAAATTATGATCAGTGGTCACTGGTTGGAACAGTAGTCTCGAATTTTGTGAATTTCTAAATATCGATATCTATGCAATGGCAAACCTATCGACAGGATTTTGATATATCTACAAATAGTAACTTGATTATGTCGCCGTCTCCGTGTTCTGTCATTTTTAGCGCCCTTTCCCTTTTTTTTTGGATCCGAAATTCTAAGAACTGTGATGCTAAAACTTGAATTATGGCAAATATACGCTCGATTATTAATTTCCAACGCTGCTTTTCCATTTCATATTTTTTATGTAAATCTGCATCAATTGTTGAAATTTTTTAACCAAAATAAAGTCGCCACCTTACAGACACAGCTTGCACGCTCACCAGGAACGGCCCTGTCAGTAACCACTCAGTTTCTAAGATAATCGAGGCCACCAATAAATCACCTCGAGAAATATCACTTTAAATCTTTATTGGATTTATGCACAAACTCATTTACCCGATTTTTTAAATATAAAACGCATAGTCAAAGCAATTATAATAATTATTAGTAATATTGCTTGAGTTGGCTGATATCATCTTGTCCCATTTTTGAAAAAATTGTGAACGTCACGAAAAGACGTGGCATAGCAATTAACAGCGTATCTTTCCGCTAGTAATTTAAAATATAAGGGGCCGCCAGCTTGCTTTTCGAATAATCTCGATGACTAATCTTTTCGATCACAGACACTCTTTCCTCCTTATTTTTTCTTCTAGATTTTTATATTTCGAGTAAAAAAATACGAATTACGATTGCAGCAAGACTTTTTAAACAGAGGCGTAGTGAAGAGCCGGCTAAGCGCTAATTTTACATAGGGTCAAAGATTGAGATTTTAAACTACAAAATATATTATTAGGGACAATTTTCTTTCCTGGCCATAGGTTCTTATAGGCACAAAAATTCCTCGCTAAGTCTCTGCTTTTAAACTTACTACGTAAAAAGTTGTTAGGAGTATTTCTCGCAGACGCCAATGTCTTCTTAAATTCTATAGATGAATTGTTTGTATTTCTGGAATTGGCTAGTTAGGGATTCCTCGTAATCTATCTACTATTACTACAATCCAAATTCTATTACCTGTCTATCAACTACTTTATAGAATCGTAAATGGTTTACCTATAGAGAGAACTGGATATTATGTGAGAGGTAATTTCCCTGAAATTTAATTTGTAAAATTCAAAATTCTCTATGGTATTTTGCCTGACGGAACAGTTTTTTCGCGTTATTGTTTGTGATGCCGATTGTTAAGGCTGCGCTATCCTTTCTTCCGTATAGAAAAAACAAAAATGAATGCAAAATATTTTTGCAAAACAAAACCTTTATTGAGGGCAGACAATGATTTACATCACTGTTATGACATTTTTATTGCCCCCAGAGTAAAGAATAATTTTGAAAACAAAAAACAGAAGTGAAGAGTTGCGCTTAATAGAAGATTTCGAAAAAACTGTTTCTATAGTAGGAGATACAACAGACTTTATGTATTTAAACGATTTTTTCTCTTTATTTTGTATTCTTGCTGAATGATAACCACTTGATAGCTGAAATGTACATGCAAGTAAAATCTATTTTATGTGGACAAGAGGTTTCATTATTTCTACTATTGATCTTATCCACAGTTAGTAGAAATAATGGTTCCCAACCTCTTAGGATATTTACATCTTGTTTACTTCAGCGATTTATTTATTTATTTTTTTGAAAAATTCGACATCACAACGAAGATGATTGCATTTTAACGCCCTGACTTTCATTCTAAGAAAACAAACATTTTCTAAAGCATTCTCTAGTTGAGCAAAACACAATTTTGGCAATAGTATCTCGAAAGATCTTTAGTATATTGACTAGAGCTTAAACTAATGACTCTTTATGTCAGAATACTTTGATATAAAATAACTACAAAAACCCTTTAAACTAACTTCAGATAAACGGACGGAAGAACTGAACTTAAATGTTACAATTTTTTTTAAATGTCATTTTATTCTGACAGCTTACGTTGGAATTTTTATTTATTTAAAGCGTTTCGACGATTGTGCTTATATCTACGCCTAATACATTCTCCATTTCGTTTTGGAACTTTTATTAAACAAAACTTTATTTTTTCTTTTCATTGAGAAGCGAAGACGTCATCTTGAGGCCTTTGCGTCAATAACTAAGTGGAGGAGAAAAAGAAAGGAAGAAAGAGAAATAAACAGAGCGGGGGCAGAGAAAGAAGGAGGCAGAGGGATCCATTCGGAGTAAATAAAGGCATTATTGCAGGGGTCGATCCCGTAGAAACGTTCATCTCAGTCGCTCTTCAGCGTTATAAACTTAAGAAACAAGGAGAACGAAGCGATTCAGATGTTCAGTGGCCCTGTAATGGCTGTCTGTTAGCGAAAGGCAAACGGTAACCGCGGGGGCTGTAGTGCTTCGGCATGCGCACTCCCAACAACCAAGCCAGCATTGGATCTCAACCGACAACTCTTACGATTTCTTTCCTTATAAGTAAAGCCTGAGGCCTTTTCCCCCCTCCTCTTCTCTTTCTATCTCCCACTCTTCTTCGTTCTTCTTCCGCCACTTTATTTTATTTTATTTGAGTGTCAAAAGGTAAGAACAGTGTTTGTGTTCGTGTACGCGATCACTCAGTCATCGCAGTCGTTTCTCACTGAAGGAGAAGGAGAGAGAGAGAAAGAAAGAAAAGAGAGGCATTCTCGTTTGAAAGAGTCCCACTCAAACAGAGATCAAACGACGACTTTATTTGTAGGCTTATTGGATTTTCGTTTCCTTCCTACAGAGAGGCCAAACCGTCAGAAAGGAAGAGAAGATTCAGGTGTTGGTGAAACGGAATTCAATGAAGCCGAAGATGTTCGCAAGCAAGCATTCGGCTTGGTTTCCCTGCCCACTCTGCGCTTTATGTAAATTGAGCTAATGGTCTCGGCTATTACATTAGAGACCTAATAGCCAGTGTTGAAAGGCTTATTAGATGCTAATGAAATTGACAGAAAAGAGGAGGGAGTGACTGCTGTCTTCTGATTGCACATACAGTTCAATTTACGCTGGTAAATAAATTACCACAATGCTTTTGCCTCCTAGGCATTGACACTTATTGCAAGAGGACAAATCATTTTTCTATCTCTCTCTCCCTTTCCACTCTTCATTCCACTGTTATTAGTGATGGTGCTAAAATAAATAAACCCAAATGACTGAAAACTTTAAAAGCTGTAAGGTTATCTATGTTTATTTAACCCTTGCACAGTATGCTTTCCATATATAGTTTCAAATTTATAAACGATTAGAGATCAAAACATCAGTGTTTGTTGGAAATTTATTTATGTGGTAATCACTTTTAAGGGGCGATCTTTGATTATTGTGTGTCATCATGCGTTTCTGTTTCATGTTAAAACAGTTATCAATTTTCACATAATAATAATAATAATAATAATAATAATAATAATAATAATAATAATAATAATAAAATATCGCAGAGTAACCATCCAACATGTCATATCCAGTTGCAAAATATTCGCACAGACCGATTATTTGCAGAGACATAATCAGGTAGCTAAGAACATACATTAACACTCCATACCAAACACTGTCTTAAAGAACACCACCATAAATTATGTTTAGATAGAGCTATAATCACTGACAAAACTATCCCTCATAACAGACCAGACATTACACTCGTAGACAAGCAAAACAAAGCGACCTACACAATTGATATTTACATCCCCGAACAATTTGCAAAAGTACAGATCATGCACATGGAATAAAATTCCTTTGGGGAATTACCAGAGTATACACTGTTCTTATCTTTCTTTCTGCCACTGGGGCTATTCCACACTCTTTACACAAAAGCTTGTCAACACTGAATTTAACGTACATCAAGCCACAAACCTGATACTTGTCACATAGTAAAGAAATTCCTACACTCTGACATTAATACTCCCATGAACACGTAAATTTTCCCTTCCCTGCATTTGAGCCCCTTATTAGGCTTGGCCTTATTAGGCTTGGCCCTTTCGTGGGTGCGCCTCTGGGACTTGGCATCTGGACTTGATCCGAGTTTGGTTTTTCCAAAACAACAACAACAACAACAATAACAATAATAATCATAATAATAATAAGTTGTTTAATTACTTAAAAATTTTGAACTATCCAAGTATTTTCTGATAAGGATATGCCGTTCCGTTTTTTTAAAAAAAGCGCTAACGGATCTTTATAGAAATGAAATTGTAACATAAACTATTTAATTGCATTTATATAATTTTATGTATTTGTAAACTAGACCTTAATATTAAAATAGAAAAAAAAAATGTAGCCAGGTCAACAAAATTTGCTCGTGTCATCGATTTCTTGACAATGTGTCCCCGTCTGGTTGTTTCCTTTTGGCCTGTCCCGAATCAACAACAAATAATGAGAATAGTCGTTGGCGGTGGCCGTCGGTCGTGGAAGTGAACTCAGCGCTGCTGAAAAGGGGTTCCACATTGTTTGAGGCGCACGGATGTTACGTCCCCATCATATAAGCTGTTCAATTCCACACAAAAGGAAGCTGATAGGCTTGGGGGGGAATAGAAGGGGGGAACTCTTCTATGTTCTCCTCTCCCTCCCACCCGATTCTCTTCTCAATTCCTTTCCTTCTAATGCCAACTGCTTCGACTGCAGCAGCAGCGGCGTGGACATACAATGGCGATCCTTTTTAACGATTACGATCAACGAATGGCGAGGCTGATTGAGGTTTAACAATCCGAACTTTTAAAGCATGGATTGGCTATTCTAGGTGGCAAAGCAATTGAGAAGAACAAAGGCAAACGACTCTTCATTTGGTGTCAGAACAGCGGTCCGCTTATTCGGAGTTGCCCTCGAGGGATCCAATTAGATTTACTAGCATGTTCAAAGAGAATAGGATTCAGAGCTAGGAAAAAAAAACAGCAAAATAAAACAACAATGAGACCTAAATAGGAACTTTTGAGTTATGTGAAATAAGCACATGTAATATACTTAAATTTTCAAAATGAGCGTCGAAATTAAAGTATCCATGTTACTTTACTTTAGAAATAAAGACAGTTAGTGTAAACCTTGCTCATTAAGTCGTAAGCTTTTTTAAATTCATGAGTCTTCAGCCAATTAGTTTTACATAGAATCCATCAAAAATGTATATTAAGCAAAAGAAAAAACAAAATGTAATAAGCATTTTAACACTGAACTTATTCAGATATCCCATGTATGAATACAATTATATGAGGTGCTCAAAGTGGTTACCATTAGCTTCCAGGCAGCCATTAGTACGGCGATCTCCTGGCTTGAATAACGTGGCCTAAGTGTCCAGTGGGATTACTGCACATGCCATTTGAATTTCTTCCCCGAAGGGCTGCCAGCGTAGCCAGTAAAGCTGCGACAACAAGACATTATCTAGAGTCCCCAGAGGTGACTTTCTAAAGGTGTTAAATCAACAGATCTTGTGAGGAGCATCTCTTCATCTCATCCACGTAAGCTCGCAGTCTAGATATAATATGGTGATGCGCCGTCTTCTTGAAAGAGTACTACACAATGTAATTGTTAAGAAAGAAAGTTGCCATAATTCGATCCAACTTCGGAAAGAAAGTCCATAAATGGGATCTGTTAAAGTGAGTAAACAGTTTTGGCGGACTCTGTATTTACTGTTTTTATTGGAGGAACTGGAAAGTATTGCCGTTTCATTTATAAGAATATAAACAGTGTTTGTAACGATTAAAGTTGTTTATTAATCAGTTTTATAATCACCATCATTATCAATAACACTTGCCCATCGTAAAATAAATGGTAATTTATAAAAGGAGGTTGGCTATGATGCGAAGAAATCCGAGAGCACAGTTTTGACATCATCAACATGGAGTCTTTTTTCCACTAAGAAAGTATCGCAAAGCTTAACAAATAAATAATCAGATGGTATAATCTCAAGGAATAAGGGCGATGGGGCAAAACTTCCCAGCCCAAATCTCCGGGCTTTGTTGTCAGGTGAAAATTGGCGTGGGAACGAAATTCTTAAGGTATCTAAAACAGTAGACCATGATGCACTAAGATGTTTGGATAATTCTTCCAAATCTAAATTAGTTTAATTTGACGAAGATCTGAGCGCGGCAGGTCATTGTCTAGCTTCTTTGGCCTTCCTGCATAAGGGCATGAGAGAAATCAAAAATGCCCAGCCGAAATTTGGCGAACCAACGTTGGCATTTCAGAATATTTAATGCATGCGGATAAAGAGCGCATATATTTTTGGTGGCCACGGATGCTTTGTTCTTCTTGTGAAATTCATAGAGCATGCAATGACGAACATGACTCTTTTCGGGTTTTATGCCCCTTATTTGTTTCTGCAAATCTGGATGCAAAAAAAAACCCTGCAAAAGTTAAAGGAGAATAGTCAGATTACTTGAACATAGAGTTATTTTACGTTTGAGGGTAAATAAACACCCCAAAATCGCTCCACAACTTAGCCCAAAACAAATAACATTTTCTAGCATCCATATTAATAACACAGGCAAAAAAATAACTTTAAAATTTTTTTTTTACGTTAAGAGCTGATTCTTATGCTTTTTTGTGCTGAATCCGGATCTGACTTCAGCTTTTTTCTATGACCCACAGATTTTTTGTTCTTCAATAAAACATTTTAAATTATTCAGAGTTTGGGACCTGACAAAATTCCTTGTGGCCCAAAAATATAGATACTTCAACAGTGCCGCCGCTTCTCTTCACACCCATTATTTGGAATGTCTCTATATGCATCACTTGGAAACGTAATGTGATAGAAAAAAATCTAAAAGCAGATTCGGATTTAGTACAGTAAAAACCACAAGAATAAGGCAAATTTATTCAAAAAGTTGTTTCATTGTTGCTCTGTGTTATTAAATTATTGGAAAAAATTATGAAGTTTAAATCGTTAAAAAGGCAAATTGTTAAAAATTGTTTTATACAAAAAAATAAGCATTGCTTTTTATGTAACTGTATGACGTTATTGAAAATTCAGTATCAAGTAGTGAATTCGTAAAAATAGGAGTCAGAAGCTTACAAAATTCCTAAATATTTCTGTCCGCCTTCGCCGGCCAGGTGGCCGTGAGGGCTAGGGCGTAGGCTTTCTAGTTCTCGAGTTCACCTGGTCGTTGGTTCGAGTCCCGGCGTGGGCATGGATGTTTGTGTTTGTCCCGGGCTGCGTACAGATATAACTTGAGTAAAAGGCGCAAAATCACCTTAGTAGTCGACGCCAAAAATTCAAATAAACCAACCAACCAACTGTCCGCCTTCAGGTGCCAGTATTTTTATGAATTCTTCATTATCCGATTCTATTCCTTTGTTTTCAAAAATTTTACCTACCTTAACGGCAATAATGGCACGTTTGTCAGTGCCAAACAGAATTCCAATAGAATAATTCCTTTCTATACAAAACATATTTAAGAAAAATATAAAATTATTTAATGAGAAATATCGGGAAATTTACAATTGCAGCAGATAACAACAATAACTTTTAGTTTTATTACCCTAAAAGATAATTCAAATACTTTTGAGCCGGCCAGGTGGCCGAGAGGGCTAGGGTGTAGGCTTTCTAGTTCTCGAGTCCGCCTGGTCCTGGGTTCCCGCCGTGGGCATGGATGTTTGTGTTTATCCCGGGCTGCGTACAGATAAAACTTGTGTAAAAGGCGCAAAATGACCTTAGTAGTCGACGCCAAAAATTCCAATAAACCAACCAACCAATCAAATACTTTTGTATTGCTTAATTGAAATTTAAAATACTTTCTATTACAATTTCTACATATTTCTATGTAATTAGTAAATGAACTGGAAACTATTTTAAGAATATAATACGGCTCCAAAAAACCGCAGCAGATTTGTTTAAGAATATTAAACAGGCTTTTCAAAGCGTCTTGTAGAGAAGGCATTCTATTGCTCAATTAAGCCTTCGGAATTTTAAGATGAAAGATAAAATTTCTTATTTTTGTCATTTAAATTACTTCAGTTCTTAACTTTTATTCAGCTTTGGAAACCCGTTATCTAACAAAAAATATTTGTGAAAGGATTTGAATATATTCTTTCAATTTTACTCGTCTTTCTTCTCCTCGACATATTTCCCTCCCCATTTTTTCCTCACTGAATTCGTCCGCATGCAAATTTTCTCTTTGTGTCAGTTGCAGTACCGCCACCTGGATTTTCCCCCTCCAACTGAAAGTGTGAGTGAGTGGGTGGTTGGATGGATGGGGGTGTAGGTTGTGTGTTAAAGCGAAAACTGTGCGTTGTTAATTCGTTCGACGTCAAGAGTAAAAAGCCCTGTTTCTGTCATTCCTGATTGGAGACGGCGGTTCTTTGCTCAAATTAAACGATCTCTCCAATTGCTACTCTCTAGCTCTGGGCCTAAAAGGTGATTAAAGCTAGCTTAATGATTTCATTTCAGATTGGAAAGCCTCCCTTTTCACTTCTCTCACCCCCCCTCCCCCTTCCTTTATTTTTCCTTATTATACTTGGTGGGATTTTTATTTCTTTATTAACATACTACACTAACATTTCTTTATTAACATATTAAACAGAACAGTTA
The DNA here is from genome assembly GCA_023313115.1 of Rhysida immarginata. Classification (NCBI taxonomy): domain Eukaryota; kingdom Metazoa; phylum Arthropoda; class Chilopoda; order Scolopendromorpha; family Scolopendridae; genus Rhysida; species Rhysida immarginata. Next base: position 2,089,754 of record JAHWFO010017593.1, read on the forward strand.
GTTCTTATTTAGCTTAAAGAAATCACGTAAACGGGTTAACTTTATTTGTCCTTGTGAAGTAAAAGCCTGTTAAATAATGTGTATTTCAAAGAATGCGCGTTATTTATATGCTAAAGCGGATATTTCTTCTATTGAAGAAGAAAATTTTAACGAAAAGGACTTTGCATTTTTTGTCTTACACAAATACAGAAAAAAATTGCATTTTGAACAAGATCTATAGATATTCTTCTAATTTAGTGATTACATTTTAAATTAATCTAAATACTAAGATGACCAGATATCTACTAGAGAATGATAAAACTTGTTTTTGTCTAGTAATATTTGCTATAATGCTGCTGTAAGCATGTCTTAGTATCTGTTTGGATTATTTAGAGAACTACGCATTGCATTATATATGGCCTTAGGAGGAACCTTCAAGAGTAATCTGACTTCAAAAGGAATTCAAAAGGTTTCCTGCAGCTTCAAAAAGATGGAAAAGATTGCTCTAAGCAATAACGAAAACATAGGAAACGAGTTACAAAAAGAGAGTTAAATGTTTAATTGAATAGCACTTTCAAAGTACGCATAATTTAAATGAAAACGCTTTTAATTTACAACTGTATATTTTCAGAAATAATAGCTGACTAAATTTCAAAGTTTTTTTGAATGTTTATCATATGGATAAAAGTCCGTTGTATATGTGGCGGTTGGTTTACTGTGACCTCATATTTCACTACGACCATTTTATTACAGAATAACAAGTGGCTTTGCCGTTGGTTTTCGAAAAAATTTATGGAGAAATTTCATGAACAGAATTCTAGTTTTTATCTTATTTAAATCCCATCCGTCAAATGAATCTTTTGAAGGAAACTATAAAATGCGGTTAGAAATGCATTTAGAAAGCATTACCTACAGCATCACTTACCCTTAAACCCCTATTGCATAAATAATTTAGTGGAATTTACATTTAGCAATAAAACCGCAAAATGGTCATTCGCGCATCATGTTAATTACACCACGTCATGCCATACAGGACATTTACACCGTAGGAGAAGAGGTTTTGCGAAAGCTAAAATTGTTAATATTTTGTAATGGCTTTTTATAATTTTTATGATTATATATAATAACATTGTGAAGACAAAAATTCCCCAATGCAGCAGCGACTGATTCGTACAGAGCTTCAAACAAAGCCCTATGCGTAGTGCTCGGATTATAAGGAATTGTTCATAGAGAATTCCATTTATTCTCATGCTTGTACAGTGCGTTGATTTGAATCCTTTTTGATACCTTCGAGATTACTGTGGCGCAACATCAGAGGCGTGATAGCGATCGACAAATTTGGGGATTTTGAAGGATATCCCTTTTAAAGTAACGGGTTTATATCGGCAAGACATACACGCGCAGACTTGATAAAAATCAATGAAATGGATGATTGCCGACGGCATCGTCACTGAAGATGGATTTCACTATTAATATCAGGATTTCATTTCTGTTGAAGGGAATTCTTTTTATTTAGATGATTGTCTATCGTACATTTTGTGTAAAAGTGCGAAGGAAAGTTGGCGAGTAACGTATTTGTGGAAATTATGCTGAAAGTTGTTTTCCCAAAGGAAGCAGAATTAAATATCGTCGAACGTTGATAGGAAACGAATGACTAAGCATTGTGTCATTGCTGAATTACATTTACGAGTAGTTACGTGACAAGAGTGACGATAATGTGCTGGAACGTGATCTTGCATGTAAACTAACATCCACGACCTTCTACGCAGTAAAAGAGTGAGATTAGACGACTTCATTTCGAAAACCAGCGTCCGGAGACTTATCTTATGAAGAGGGATTGGTATAGGTTACTTAGATTTTTATAGGCATATCGTAAGCAATTCTCATTTTCAGAAGTTTTCGCATTGATCGACGCATTTGTTCTCGTTCAATGGGAAAACATTATCGATAACAAATACAGATTCAGTCTTAAAATTGTGTCTTTAATTTTGTTTTTGAGAAGTAAGCGATTGTCTATTCCAGGAACGGAACTAAGCCAAGCTGGTGAACTGTTAAAGATAAGTCACGCTTGAAATGGGAATTAGGCTTTAAATTAAATTTAGGAGAGGGGAGAAATGAGTGACACCTATACTACTAGGTAGCGCTATTAAATTCGGAAAATTTAATAGCACTATATGGCATAACCTTTTGTAAAATCTTATTTGCAGGAATTTAAATAAAATTATTTCTTTTTTTCTTTGAAGCTCTGCATTGCTCAATTGCCTCGATTACACTCATTTTATTTGTGATTCAGGGGCTGTTCTTTTGGGGATAAAAATGAAAGGAAATCTGATGTTTTGTTCGAAGGAGCAAGAAAAATTGATTTCTGCGACAAATCAAGTGGATTAAGACCAAAAGAGATGAATCACCGACGGATGAAGGTGATTGAATTTTTATTCAGGGTGACTCATTACAAACTTGGCTAAGAAAACAGGCGCGAGAAAATTGAATTACGTTTTACTTGGAACGTAATTTAAAGTTGAATGAACTAATAGGACTTGCGAGTGAAATCAAATTAAAGTATTTTAAATTGACTGCTTGTTTTTATTGCGTATACTTTTGGAACTGAACTGTGAGTTTTAAAATACAGTCCCTATTCAAAAAATTAGGATATTCGTATAGCTTTGCAACAGACAAAAAATGATAAATATTTCCGCTTTATTAGATGCAAATGAAAAATTGCTATTAATTTCATTAAAGTTTAGATTATTACCTTCCTTATCTATGAAAACGAAATGGATTTTACCATTGTAATTGAAAATCAAAAACTTGAATATTTTGGTTGATTGGTTCAGAATATTAGAATATTTGCGGTTAAAAAGCTTGTTATTCTGAATCAACATTCCACTGTTAACCAAAACAGCTTTCATTCATAGTTGACAATATGCTGTAAAAGTGATATTTCTTCAGCAGTGAAAGATGTGGTAATCGCTCTTCATGAAACCAGACAGACCCAAAAGAAAATTGCTGCACAAGTGAACTGTTTCACGCTGTTTGAATCAATACAAGAAACGGTGCACAAGAAACAATCGCCGAAACTGCGGTCGAAAGAGGTTAAATCAGCTTGAGATGATCGACACCTCAAGAAGACTGCGAAGAAGAATTGCTTCAGAAGCATCAGCCATCTTCATTTATGTGGAAAAAAGTGGTGTTGACGAAATCTCGATCAACAACATTACGACGACTTCGTACCATGAAGTTTCAGTCCAGAGTCCCTAAAATCAAGCCCTTGCTAACACCTAAACAACGAATACTCGGATGAGATGTATATAAGTAGAAGACGACTGGAAAAGAATACTTTTCAGCGGTGAAAGTCTTTTTTTTTCTGTTAGCATTGGTGGGCAAGGTCCTCGAGTATGGCGACTAAAAGAAGAGACTTATAACAGAGAATGTCTAAAGCGTTGTGTTAAATTTTCTACTTCAATGATGTGCTGATAGTATTGGAAAACTGTGCTTCTTGCCGGACTTGTAAACTCAGAAGGTGTAAAAGAAGTCCTTGATCATTTCATGTTGCCACCAGAAGAAGAATTGTGCAGTGATAATTTTGATTTTCAACAGGATGCGGCATCTTGTCATATATCTAAAAACACCATTTAAGGCTTAAAGAAAAGCAAATACGATTCCTTTCTTGGCCATCCAATTCACCCGATCTTAATCTTATGCTGTTTGGAGAGACATGAAGAAGCTTCAAACCCAATTTTTAAGCAACAGGGATGAACAGATCAAAATTATAAAACATGCTTGGTCATGCATAACGAGAGAGCAATGTACTGAACTAGGGCACTCGGATTAAGAGCAGTCATCCACGCTCGTGGTGATGCAACAATGTATTAAGGCTGATTATAGTGTTAAACCATTAAAATATTTATTTGAATTAGATTTTTTGGTTAATATTCTAATAATCCGGACCAATAAATCAGAATATTCTATTTTTTGATTTTCGAGTATGTACCATCAATTACAGTTAAAATGGTAAAATCCTTATGGTTTGCTGTGAATAATAAAGTTAATATTCTACACTTTCATTCAATTATAACAGTTTTTTTCATTGCATCCAATAAAGAGGAAACATTTGTCGTTAAGTAACTGTAGTTGTAGAAATTTATGGATAGTCTAATTTTTGAATATGGATTGTATTATTGCTACATCTTTCCAAGTGCGTTTTAGATTATTTGTAAATCCTGTGTACTTTGCTTCTAGAGTTTGTTCAAGTGTAACTTATTAAAAAGGTACTCTTTAAATTTTAATATTTTTTTTACACGCTACGTTGACTTTTTTTTCGAATAATAATAATTACATTTTTGTGAGGGAGGAGGAGGATTCCTTTTTTGCAATTAAGTTGCTCACCCCTCCCCTCACGAGTTAATAAAAAACTGAGCGAGCGGGACTGGCATGACGAATCCCCGTTGCGGTTGCATCTCACGCCGTTCTGCCCGTCACCCTATTCTCGGGCTCCCGGTCTTAGATGACAGAGTGTGTCGTAATTGGAGGGAAAAGGGGAAAGCAAATGGCACTCCTTTTGTTTATGATTGACCGTGCTACCGCTTTGGCTGCCTTCGCTTTAGATCCCCCTCAGGGAACCACCGAACCACTGCAAGGCATCTCGGCCCTTTCTGGCCAAACCGACAGAGCACGGCGAGAAGAGTGGGCAAAAGTGTCAGGCGCAAACCATGAATCCCGCAAAGCATCCCTCAAATCAATTCGTGGATCTATGACATTTATAATTAAAGACAGTTAGGGTTTGTTCAGGACTAATCTTCGAGAGTTCAAAATCCCTCGGAGAAGTTTAAAGGCGGTTTCTTTGCGAGAGGAAGTTCAACTCTCTCGTATCGCATCAATTCATCGTTATTGAAGTGCACGCCAAAGTTAATATTCGCCGAATTGCCGTTGCTTCGTATCTACCTCATATTTAAAACATTATCTTGAAGCATTATGAAGATGCTTACTTCCGCCACTTGAACAAATCTCCAGAGGCACTCTAGAAGAATAATAAATAAGACATAAAACCTTTGTAAACATTTCCTCTCAAATTTTATGGACTACTAAAGTCTTGCGGTATTCACTGGCTTTAAATTTGCATACAATTTGCCAATATGAACTCGATGGAAATATAGAAGTTCATTCGTAGCGAATTTTATAAAGTAAATAAATTTACAGCTTCCCTTTAGCCTAGTTTGCGACTCGTTGATCGTAACCATTTACTATATTAAGATATATACGGAATACATTTTGCAGAAAGGAAAAATTAAAATTCAATTAAACCAGATGAGAATGGGCAAGCTGTCATTACCAAAACGATCTTAAAAAGTTTGTGAGTAATTTAAATATGGAAAAATATGAATGGGTAAATGTATTCGATAGCATGACTGGGTGAGAGTGGCTTAGTTATTGTATCAGCATGTTTGAGTGAGATGTGGAAGTGCATAGTATGAATATGCCAATGTTTGTGAATGGGTGAATAACTAAAATATTCTAGTACCCGTCAGTTTAAGTAGCGAAACCGTCGCATGTAAACGTCGCTGTCATATATAGAGATATTGAATATCGATTATCGATAAATATTATTTTTCGATAGTATCCATCAGAATATTGACCACTGGTGAATACAAAATTTTATTCATTTTGTTCTCTTAAACTGTTTTGATTCCATTTTGCTATGATTTACCATTTTTGTATCAGAAATTCTATTTTTGGATGCGATATTTATAATCAGGCTCAAAAGATGCAGTCATTTCATATATCAAATGATCCGCATCTTAAAAAATGTGCGGACAGACGGAAATGTAGAAAATTTGACTTCTAAGGAAACTTAAAATTTGCTTACAACGATAAAAGTTTTCTAATGTTTACATGGTTCACTAAGGAAGAAATCTTTCATTTTCACATGAAATCATAAAGAGAACAATTAATCCATAACGAATTCTATATAAAAAACGATCATAATTTTCTACGTAATCCATAGTCAAACAGATAAGTCATGAATATCGCTCTTCCTGCAATACATTACGTGGTCATGACGTTGGCTAAGTTCATCAGCCAATCAGCGGCTGCGTTAGTCTCATTGCACAGGTCTTTTGTTCAATATGTGCCCAAGCAGCAAGTCAAACAAGAAAGAATTACGATTTTTCTGAGGAATTTTAATTTCGCATTAATTGCAAAAAAGGCCCTTTGATGGACCACCAATATAATAGTAATTCATTTAACAGCAATCTCAGTATGAGGCTAAATTTTACTCCAGCTGGTTTCCATAATAACTCAATGATTGACTGCTCTCACGATTCGCTGATTGGAGTATGTTTCTAAATTATCTCCCGTATTATACATGTTTATTATTCAAAAACTATTACAGATTTTAACGTGATTTTTTTTAATCGGAAAGAAAAACTCAAAAATTTTCTTAGTATGCCTTAATAAATTTCAATTTCCCTGAAGATGCCATTACCGCTGCAACCTACTAGATATGCTGGAGAACTACCTGATGCCACAGGTGGAAGAACTGCAGCCCAACACAGTGTACCAACAAGATGGAGCACCTCCTCACTGGGGCCTGCAATTTAGGCATTGCCTTTAATACGAACTTTCCAGGACGATGGATTGGAAGGATGGGCCAATCTCTTGACCCTCTCGATCACACTTCTGGATTTTTTTCTTCTAGGGATATGTGAAAGAGAGTGTACAAGACCAGCGTTGATGACATTGAAACTCTCAAGAACAGAATAACTGAAACAATCGCTGAAATCACCCCCGAAATGCTAGCGCGAACATGGGAGGAAATCTAGTTTCGCTATGACGTCCTTCACGCCATAAACGGGGGACACATTGAAATTTTTTGAGTCTTTCTTTGTGAATAAAAAAAATCACGTTAAAATCTGTAATAGTTTTTGAGTAATAAACATGTAGACTATAAAATGGGAGATAATTTAGAAACATCCTGTATATTGTGATATCACAAACCTTATAATCAGTTTCTTTACTATGAGAAATAATAAATTCCGCTAGAATGAATTATAATTTAAGTTAACGGACATACACTAATAGAAAGAGGGGGACAGTTTTCGAATTACCAATACAATTAGACCTAAATTTGGTGTTAAAATTCAATCCTCAGAAAGCGGGCTGTTTTGTTTGGTTTTGTCAGTTTTTGGAAGAAATAAAAATTTCTCATTTACATTTAAAGAGATTTACGAATTCTTTTGAGGTAAACCGCAGAAGCATTTAGAATTGCTTATCAGTTGTTTTGCGTGAAATCCTTTCAAACTGTAGGCCTCTTTCAGTTGTTTCTCTTCAATTTAACGATTTGAGCGAATAATCGAAACAGAAATATTCTTGAGATTTCGTCTATTGAATTCGAATTTGTTGCTGAAGTTATGAGGGGAAAAAAACGCCCTTATAAAACCGCAATAAATTTTATATGGCCTTCTCATATGGCATTGCTTATTTTTATAATCCGTGTTCGTAGCAATCACGCAACAATATTTTTCTCTCCAATTACACCGAGTCGTTAAATTCGGAATTGCTCACCTTCAAGATTTATCGCTTTATAGGAGCTTGATTAAACCTGGTTCATTTTAGGAAATCTCCTGATTTTTATCGACTTTAGAACGAGCAAGTGTAGGTAGGCATCTTCTGTTTCATCATCTTATTGGTTTCCTTCGACGTGTTTAAGAAGGGGGTGAGAGGAGGATTGGGCGAGACAGTTGAAGGCTTTGCTTTTAGCGTTTTACGAGCGCAAACGGCAACATTCCACAATATTTTACGCCAGAAATCATTCAGTACCTTTCACTGGTTTGTCGGGTTTATTTCCGCTTCTCGTGCTGTCAAACAAAAGATTTGCGCGTGACGGAAAGACGCCTCCACAACCGTAAGTTCGTCATGTCAGAGTAGTTTTGACACTCGGAAGTTTCATTGCTGTTGACAGGCTACAACCATCAGCCCTGAGGGGAAACCCTGTATCCTCTCTCCTCCCTCACCACTTTCAAACCCTCCACTACACATCCTCACACCCCCGCATACACGAAAAACACAAGCACATACACTGCACCCTCAGAGCGTCAATTAGATCTGGAGTTCATCTCCCGAAGGTGGGTGAAGATAGACAGTCTCCTCTCTTGAGTCCCAGTTGATGTATATAGCAGCAAGGGGGAGAAAGGAAATGATTGAAGAGAAAAAGCAGAAATAGCTTAAAAGAAATATGTAGAGCTTACTCATTCGTTGAGACAACTGTCAGTTTTAAGGTTAGCTTTACCATTAAAATGTTTATTTTCCCTAATTTTTTATGATTTGTAAAAATGCAAAGAATGTTTGCTTGGATCTGAATCTTAATCATTTATATCTTATTCAAAATGAATAATGTTTTAAAATAATAATTTATACAAGCTCATAAATTTTAAAATTTACATTTTCAAATGGGACCAAATAATTGTTTTGTTTTTGGAATGTCTTTTCAACTCATTCTTTGATGCGAATGCAGCATTACAAATTCAGAAGAAAGTCGAAGTAAAATTTTAATGCAAGGATCTTCAATAAACTTAAAAGCTTTTGAAGTACAGGCCCTTTTTAAAAAATTAAAATCCAAAGAAATTAAATTGAAATATTTAATTTTAAAACTTACTTTCGGACTTTAAATTTTAAAAAAACGAAGACAATTTAGCATAAACAAAAATTTCTTACACACTCATTCAAGAAGAGCTTTCATTCATTGGTATTATAAAAAATTTAAATTCATGATTAATTTCGTATGAATTTTTACTTTATAAGAATTATATTTGGATTATTCATACTTTTACCAAAAGCAGAGTAATAATGGGTAGTTTTAATTAATACCAAAATCTATTATTTGTAAGGGAGTGTTTTGACTATTGTTTATAGTGAAAGTCAGATAGGACGATTTTTAAAATAGATGACGATTTAAGAGCATACTTGAGTGTCCCTTCTGAGGCAGGAATCTATATACCAGTATGATCACTGATACTAATAAGTATATTCTCGAGCCGGCCCGATGACCGAGAGGGCTGAGGCGTAGGCTTTCCAGTTCTCGAATCCGTCGGTTCGTGGTTCGAATACCGCCGTGGGCATGGATGTTTGTGTTTGTCTCCGGAATGCGTGAAAGATAATAATCATTTTGAATTTTCGGATCTTATACAGATATTAGTCATATGAAAATGACTTAGTTGTCGACGCGCCCATAAAACCTAACGAAACAAACAAACTATATCTTCGGAGATTCTGTTACAGATTCGAAAATTTCTATAAGCTATTGTATTTAAAAAGATATTAAAAACATAATTGCTCACAAATCTTAGTTCCATCAGTTGTCGTTATAATTAATGAATTTATAAATTCAAATCAACCACGATATTCCTGTTCAGTTGACTGATCAGAAGTGCATTCAAAAGTCGCTAATTGCACTTTTTCATCAGATCGCTTATTACGTAGGCCTATTTCTTATTACGTAAATTTTATTACCGCAGAGTTTCATTTCAAATACAATTTCAGCGATGTGAAAATTCATAAATTCAAACAGGGAATTTATAAACAGCCATCCTTTTCTAAAAAAAACAAAAAACAAAAAAAAAAAACCTTTAATGACAAGAATATTTACAACTTTCCGTTAATTGTACATTCAACGAATTCTCTTTCCTTATGTGAAAGATCTGCTGATTTTCCATGATATCACTTCTCAAGAAATTGAAGACTGGTGGAAAACACATACGAAATAATGAATTAGACATAAACAGAGAGTGCAAAACAACTGATGCCGAGAGTTTTGGATTTTTTTTAAAGAGAAGGCCTATAGCATACATAACGCCTAAGAAATTTTACAGTCTTAGTTTGTTGTCAGTAAAAAAAACAAAAAAACTTGTGATCAATGCAATAATTTGTACCCTTTGTACAGTTTTATAACTTCCTGTCCTCATTACTAGGTGCTGAAAAATTCAAGATTCCATATACGTATTTCATTTTCGTTTGCTTTATATGAAGCTTATTAATCCAACTTATGCTATCGGCCTCGGTGCCTCAGCGGTTGCGTGGTCGCCTCTGATGCCCGAGTATGCGGGTTCGATCCCGGCCGAGGACGACGAGAATTTTTCAGGGAGAAATCCTGAGATCACGCACTTCCTTCGGAAGGGAAGTAAATCCGTTGGTCCCGTGTAGCCGTTTGCCGGCTGCACGTTAAAGAACCCTTGCGAGGCAAGATTTGCGACCCCTATAACGCCGTCCTGAAAAGGATGTTAATACGACCATTTGCGACCATAATAGGATTTGCGACCATAGCAGTTGAAAAGGATGGTAATACCAAAACAAAACCAAAAATCAAAACCAACTTATGCTGACGTTAATGGTTTCATTTCTTAAAGCTTTTCAGCTACAATATAGAACCTGTTAATCTCCAGGACATACGAATCCAATTTTTGGTGCAAAATCTTATTTTGGGATCTTTAAAATTCAACAGGAATTTTGTTATACGAGGGCATATTGAAAAGTAATGCCTCCATGGCTGTAGCTTTTTTTTATCCTCTATGTAATGCACTATTCACTTTTCGACATAGTCCCCATCCCTTTCCACGCATTGCGCCAACGCGTGACTAGTCGGGTGAACCCGTCGGAGAGGAATTCCGGGGTTGTTGTCGACACCAGGACCGAACGGCAGGTTTCACCTCGTCGTCAGAACGCACCTCATGGCCCTTAAGGTGCTTTTTCCTCTTTGGGAAGTGGTGAAAGTCGCAAGGTGCAAAGTCTTTCATTTTTGAACTGCAGTTTTTCATCTTTGAACTGTAGGCGCTGCAACCCCCTCTGATGTGTGGCGATCGTGTGCGGACGGGCGTTATCGTGCTGCAGAAGAGGATCCAAAGCTGCCATTCAATCCTCGTGTCGACGACAAACCCGGAATTCCTCTCCGACGGGTTCACCCAACTAGTCCACGCGTTGGTGTAATGCGTGGAAAAGAATGGGGACTATGTCGAAAAGTGAATAGTGCATTACATAGAGAACAAATGTAAGTATCAGATACAAAAAGAATTTTGAAAATCGGTTAAAAAATAAGAAAGTTACAGCCATAGAGGCATTACTTTTCAATATGCCCTCGTATATTCAAGAAACAAAATAATATTTACCAATAATAATCTTTTAATTTTAATAAACGTAATTAATAATTTCATTATTAAAAGAGGGAAATAAAGTGTAGTTTCCGTTTTCTTTTAGTAGCACCATTTCGGGTATTCTCATTACCGATTCAAAATGGCCGTCCAGTTGCGATGTCAGTTAGCACAGAGGTTTGGCGACTGTTTTTCCATGAGAAATCCGTAATTAATAAGGTCAGAAAGTAAGACAATTAACCAGAGCTGACACAGTAATAAAAGCAGAATATAAACACGAACAATCTTAATGAGAGCCAAAGAAGTTAGGGGACGCTATTCTGCACTTTCACCCTTATGTTAATGTTAGCAATAATAAAGGCGATATTAATTCCACAAAATTTAAGTGGCAATAAGCATTTCTTGTTTATAATACAGTCATACATGGCAAAAGCTGGTAGATTTAACTGGGTTCATGCAAGGGTCGTATCCCAGGTTTTTCAGTCAAAATCATGAATAACTTTTGCGACCTGTATTCGAGCAAATACGGTATATGGCAAGAACAACAGGAAACCACTATTCCACATCAAAGGTTTATTGCAACGTATGCGCATTTCGGCAGCCTAGCTGCCTTCCTCAGCGTATACAAGAACTTGATCAGACCAGAGAAGTTCTGTTCTGATAAAGTAGAAGAATTACAGAGTCACTTATATAGTAAGAGAGAGCTAGTTACAATCCAATTACAGAAATAATTACAAGTTCAAAGTACATAAATGCGCATACGTTGCAATAAACCTTTGATGTGGAATAGTGTTTTCCTATTGTTCTTGTTAATCTGTGTCCACAGTTTCTGGCTCCATCTCCTTCTATACGATATATGGATTAGAAAGAGTTGAACATATTCTAAATGCCAATTTTGCGTGTAGATTTGACCTATAAATTGTGACAAACAGTAATAATTTCAATCTTTGTATTTAGCCTATTTATTTACATTGGGAATAAATGTTAAAATACAGAAAATTTTAATGCCAATTGAGCTTTAATTTCAACTATTCTATGGATTGAAATTCATGGTCCATTAGCTAAGTGTTGTTCGTTAATATTAAGATTAATTGTTGGATAGTTTAATTATTGCCCGATAATTTATTAACATAATTATTCAATGCTCCATTCCTTTCTATTTGGAGTCATTTAAAAATTCTGTTTGAAATGCAGATTTGGGCCGCCATCTTAGGATTGGTAAAAGCCTTTATTTCACATATTCCTCCAGATTTCTCGCTAGAAGTCTTTTGTCACCTGTTTCCTCTATGCATCGAAATAAAGATTCGGTTAATAATTCTAATTCATAAACGGTATCTCACGTTCTCTTAAAGAGAGTAGTAAAACAAAGCCAATAAACCGCCCAGGCTTTCTTTGCCGTCCAGACATTCCATAGACGTGCGATTGGTGTTGGATTTCGGTGGCGTCTTTTTCAAATTATCATGAGTATAGGTGGTGGAGCCCCTCTCTCTCGCTCTTAATAATGCCTCGTAACAGTCTTTGCAGACTGCTGTGAGCTTTTATTCTCCTTCGGGTAGTGGGAGTGTAACAGATGCGATGGTGAGGAAGGGGTACGGGTGGGAAGGGTGGCAATCGGTCCGTTGAATTGAAAAGTGAAACGTAAAAGCAGTTTCGAAAATCGGATTGCAAAATTTCATCGCCTGCATCGGAATTGCTTCATTTTTTTCTCTTGCTCTCCTTTTTTTCCGTTCTTTCTTTGAAAAATGACATGAATTTACAGTGACTTTCAAGGTTTTTCGGAATACATACAATTTTTTTTTCTTTCCTTTTTTTTCTTTTTTTTTCCTAGCTATATCCTTTACGCTGCTTTTTCTAATTCTGTTTTGAGCGTGCTAATGCGGGTTCGTGCTTGTCACAACTCTTTGCAATTGATTGTTCTTGTCCGTGAGGTTTGGAATTTCTTAGCAGAAGAGACAATGCGAATAAATGCTAGGAACCGCCTTTACTTCTTCGTTCTGTCGAAAACTCCCCCTCCCCATTAGCTCCTTCCGTCGTTGACGTCGTCGTATTGTATTTAATCATACAAAAATAAGAAAAAAAACCGCGAGGAAATGTTGAATTTTCAATGAACGAGAAAGATTTCGTAAATATTTTTCTATTCTGAAAACTTAAAAGAAAAAAATCCCCACGCACACTTCCTCGTTTGCATGCAAAGGAAAAGCAGTGGGGAAAAAAAATCTCCGATAATAAGATGTGAATATTTTTTATTTGACCCTAAAAATGTCACTTCACTTGGAGGCGAAACAATTGCAGTATTGGAGCGGCCTTTCTTCGGAGTTTTAAAAGACGAATTAAACCGTTGCCTCTTCTTTTACTTTTTTTTCCTTTCAGTTTTGTGTTTTATTGTTTCCATGTCTTCTTTTTTTACATCACTAAAATCTCCTTTCTCGACGATTTTGCAAAAAACTTTTTTTTAAAATAGTTTTTCAGACTCGGGTTTTTGGGAGTTGTATTTTTTTTTATATTCTCCTCCTTTTAATTTTTCAAACCGGTGTAAAATCCCTGAGACGGTGAATCGTTCTGTGCAAGGAGCATTTGTTCGACGATCGTAAAGCGCATGCCCCCGAGCATTTCCGTTTTGTAAGTCATTTTTCTTAATGCATGCGAGTGGTGCCACCGTTCCGCAAATCTCGTGAAATATAGAGTTCTCGTGCCGTTCGAATGAACTCTGGAATTTATTTGGTCCGCCCAATGAATTACAGTGATTTCCAAGTGTAGATGCAGCTCTCTCTCTCTCATTCCATCTTGTTCTTTTTTCGTTTTCTTATATGTAGAAAAAAAAATAACCGCTCAGCATGTAGAATAGGCGAAACTCGTTGAAAATTAATCAATAGTTATAAATCATTGGCAAGGAAAGTTGCCACCTCCCGTCATGATAACACAGTTCTTCAAATAGTGGTTCTGATTGAAAAACACTTCCTCCGCTTCTCCCTCTCTCTTCCTTCTCTCTCTTCCCGATTGAATTGCAAGGCGATGGCCATCCGTCATGGAAAGAAAGAGAAAAGGGGACGAGAGGAGACGGGAGCGAAAAAATAGAAACACCAAGACTTAGGATGTAAATGTTGCATTAGTGAGAAAATATGGAGAAAGAAATGCATTGACGTGATACCCACGATAAAATAAAAAAAACTAGTGAAAGAATAAGTAAAATAAAATAAAAATTGTGTTTTCTTCCCCTAACATCAATCTACACGTGAATGGATCAACTCAGCTATAAATCATGAAATGTATACTGAAAAGTTTTTTTTTCTCCTAATGTCAGTCTATGATGGGTAATTTTTTTTTATTTTTAAACCTTAGAACCATTTAGAATCTATCAATATAGATTATCGTTTTTTATATGGAGCCCGGTGTATTATTTAAATAACTCTAAGGTGATGATTTGATAATTTCTATTTTAGAAAAATTTCAAAATTATTTATTATAATACATCATATTCAGTGTCTGTAGTCAAACAGAATAGAAGGAACTGACGTTGTTCCATATTATTTTATATTCAACATCACTATCATATCCGACTGTAGAGTTTGTTACCATCTGGAAAGGAAGTCCTCAAAGGTTAAATATCTGTGTGTACTTTATGCAGTGTTTTGAAAGTACTTTTATTGAACTACGTAAACTTGCATACCATCTGTACATGTAACCGACTTTTAATTTTGAATTTCTCCTAAAATGGAAATTATCAAATCATCACCTTAGAAGTATTCTATTTTCCATTATCAACTTCAGCATTATTTAAAAACTTAAAGTTTTTTCCTAATTTTTAATCTGCCATGATTTTTTCAAATGTTTAATATAAAGTGAAATTTAGAAATATTAAGCTCTCTGCTTAAGAATTTGCTGTGGTCAACGCATTTCAATCTAAACTCTCACTGACCTTTCTGAGATAGGCTTTCTTCTTAAACTTCTCGGATACCAAAAGTTACCGATTAACAAATCTTAACTCACTAGATTCAGCCATTTTTCCGAATTCTATTATTCTAGGTTCACATTGTTCTTCACTACGCTGAAACTTTTAAATAAACGGCGTTTTTTAGTAGAATTTTATAAGGGGAGAAAGTAAAATCGCATTTGTTTTGGATTTGCCTTCTGTGAATATGGAGGTGGCCACCAGTTGATACTCACTGTTTACATCAGAATTGGATTTCCAAGATTAAACAATGTTTATAAGGAGGGGCCGTAAAGTTCAGCTGTGCAAAGATATGTAAATTTTGAACAGTATATGTGAACTCTCTGTTTAACATAAGACAGAATATTGCACAAAAATTTCTTTAAAATTACGACGTACAGTCTATTCCACAAGCGTTTTCACTTAGGTGAATGATGTTCGTGCTCGACTTCTTGCCTGAACCGATTAATTTCACTGGTTTAATGTTTTGCAAGGACCCCGAACATCATTCGCCTAAGTGAAAACGCTTTTGGAATAGACTGTACATTTTAAATTATTCAAAATATTTTAGGTAAATGAACTCCCTGTGCATCTTCATATTGCAACAAACATCGATTGAACCTTTGTGCTCTCAGAAATTGAGCAGAATGTTAAAATACCAAAAGAAGACGTTTGTAATTATATTTTATGATCATAAGTTTTACATTCTATATTCAGAATCGCGGAGAGACTACATTGCAAGGTGGCAGTGTTTTTTCCTTTCTTTTTCTATTTTGCAATTACAAAATTATTGAAGCAATGTTTCCAGATTGTCTTATCTTCTACTGGTTATAGGACAATTGCTCCCTGGACAACTGCTCCCTATAAAACTACCCCCCCCCCTAAATTGCCCCAGACAAATTCTCTAACTTAATGATATTGTCTTAAAAACTAAATTTTGTTTTTATATTTCATACTAGCAGAGACACCCGGCGTTGCCCGAGATAATTACAGTTGTAGGTTAAACAGAACAACCTCATGAACTTAAATAATAAATTTGTTTTCAGTAATTCTACAATTTCCGTCTATAGAAGAAGCAGTTGTTCAGATGTTTGCGATACCCGGATACCTTTTTGTCATCTCTGCCCAAAACTCATTTCTTCGCTGCATTTCGATAGATATGAATTATTGTTATAATCCTTCGAAAGATTATTATAGGACATAATGGTTGTTAGTTTGAAGAATTGAGTTCATGTATGCTTTGTTATCGGTTATGTCGCCAACTGTAGCTCGAATGAAGGAACTGCGTCCTCTGTCATCTTTCACTCTTTCTCAATAGTCTGCTAACTCTTCATTATCTCCAATTACTGATCATTATTAAATATTTCCAAGAAAACGTTAACTTCTAAGAAAAGCCCGAACAACAGGATTTCTATGTATTGTTACAAATTCAATTTTGTTTTATAATTCTCAGAGGTAGGATGGAACCATCATTCTTAATGAGCCTACTTATACTGCACACTTTGCCCGGGATTTACTTGCCCTCTTGTTGTTCTGTCTCAGATTAAAATGTTATCCATCTTCACTCCCGGGGAGTATCCTGGATAATTTAGACTAGGGCCATCCAACTCTGCACGTCGCCCGCGTGCAACATAAAATGCTCGCGGACAAAGCTCACGGCAAAGCCGAGGAGATAGTCCAAAACTCAGGAGGGGAGTGGGTATAGTTTTTCTATGCAGTGTTGCTAGACTTTAGGAGGCGATTGCATTAAATGAGGCATTATTTCTTTTGTTACTGACACTTGCTTGTTTTTCGTCTCGCATAACATGGTGTACATTCCTAAAAAGCATAAAATCACTGAACCAGTATTTAAACCGCAATGGGAGAATATGTTTTTTTTTTCATTGTTCACAGATCGGATTCGAAATGTTTAATATGTAATCATGTCCTATCGGGAGAAAAAATATAATTCTACCTGACATCGAGAAAATTGTCACATTAAAACGAAGGAAATAAAATGGTAAGCTGCCTCGTTTTTTTGTTGTTTTTTTTTACTATGTCGAATTGATAATCAGCAATTCGACTTTAAGGAACTGATCAAGGTAATGTGCAATAGCGGGGTAAGGAAGACTACCGGCGTGCACGGGCGCTGCCCGCGGAAAGAAATCTTGGACAGCCCTGCTTTACACCTATCCTTTAAAATTTACCTTGCCCTTGACGTAGAAGCTCTTATACCCTCCTGCTCTAGCCGAGCTTCCGTTGTTCAGATGTTTCCAATGCCCGGATAGCTTTTTGTATTTTTGTTGCAAATTTCACTAATCAATACTATATAGTTCTTCTCTTTTTTTTGCCAAACACACAAATTTTCGCCAGTCATCCGGACGTTTTTAGGGAGCTCAAAGGAGACCCTTGTGATTCCTTAGCCTCCTCGATAAACATTGCCTTATCTATGTCCTGTCATTGCATAATCATATTTATGCTCGTTGTTAATAATTCGTTACCCCCTCCCTAAAAGAGGTTAATATGGTTAATTATGTAGTGCAACACCAGTTAATGTGTTAAGTATACAGTGTAACATCAGTTAATGTGTTAACAAACTTTCAAGCCCCCTTTCCCCCTCTTAGGGGTTGAATTTCGAAAAACCTCTTCTTAGTGCTCACTTACATTTTGTAAAGAAACTGTACAAAATTTCAAGTTTCTAGGCCTTATGGTTCGGGCTGTGCGTTGATCACTCACTCAGTCAATTTATATTTGAATTGTTGGGGGGCAATTGTCTTAAGAGACAGTTGTCCTAAGGAGTAATTTCCTCGAGGACAGCTATTCAAGGTGCGTAGTGTGTGTGTGGGGGGGGGCAGTTGTCCAG
>JAHWFO010017593.1:2116940-2137079 GCA_023313115.1 Rhysida immarginata
ATGGTCGGATATCGCTACGGAAAATTTGATTGAAGATATCAAGAAATATCCAATTCTGTATGACAAGAGTCATGCTGATTATAAAAAAGATAGGAAAAAGCAGGAGCTGTGGGAGATAATAGCAACGAATTGCGTAGATAGCGCATGCGCACTCAGTCACGCGGCCCTCGCGCCAAGTGGGCACCGAGAAGCGAATTGATCGCCTGGCGTTTGTTGCGCATGCGCGTATGACTCAAAAGCGATAGAATCGCGCGATCGTCGCGCTAAGTGGGCACCCAGCATAATGTAGCTTAACTTCACAGAAGTTGTGTTCAGTGAAAGCCCACCAGGCCACGGCCTCCCCCTTGTATATTTTAACATTCAGTATTTTTTCGTTTGTTAGAAATAGTGAAAGTTGGATTGTTGGCCGGACTAAGATGGTCAGGTGACTTTTCCGCGCTGGGGCCTGTTATATCATTGGCCCCGGCACTAAGGCTAATGACGTTCGTCGATTAAGTTTTATTATTGTCTGTCCAACGATAGTTTGACTGGATGTATTCAACCCGATAATATTCGCAAGTAACGAATTTCTGTTGAGAATATCTAAATTATATTATTGTTTTCATTGCTGTATCTTAAATACAGGTATTATATGAGATGCTATTATTATTGCTGTCAATGAGATAGGATGCAATTTTCGTATTCAGTTTTAAAAGCGGCACATTGGAAAAAAAAAACCCTCCATTTTTCAAATATACTTCATGTCACGTTTGTGCTTAATGTAAACTGTATAAACTTGACATTTTGAAAAAGAAAAGAAGGTCGTCGTCAGGAACTCTTTTGTTGACTGGCAAATTTAATATCCATCTACGGTGCAATTGCTCGATCCATGCACACGAAACTCATTGTATCGAGTCACCGTGGGTCAAATGTGCGCTCAACGATTGATCGCAATCCGATGATGAATGATCTCGATGTAACGAAGCATCCAATTTCCTCCGTTGTCAAAAATGCTACACAAGATGAAGTAATAAAAATCACAGCCACGTCCCCTGCCTACCTTTTCCCCAAGTTCACCTTCTCCATTCTCTTTCTCCTCGGGAAAAAAAAAAGTTTTCATTTTAATTTTTTAAACTTTTTCGTTGCGGAACAATAATAACGGAGCGTGAGTCTCCAGACGAGAATTTGTTTCAACCGAGTTTTTTTCCCCCCGTTCTTACTTCTTTTCGTTTTGCCTTAATTTAGTTTGGCTTCTGGTGTGAATGAACACAAAAGTAAGAGAATCGGATCCTGGCTGAAAATTAGTTCTCTCTTTTCATTCGGAACAAAACGAGGAGAAAAAACTGAAACTTTTTTCCTTTCAAAACGAGTTGAAGCATCAAATCGTGGCGATAAGATAATCAAAGGTGCTTTTTAAAGTCAAAACAAATTAAAGGAGAATAAAGAAAAAATAAAAAACAATTTCATAAAAAAAAGACTTTCATTCGAAACAAGGCGATATTGTGGAATGGATAATAAGCTTTTTAAAGAGGAAAGAAAATTATTTCAAATGAATATGACCTAATTTAAATTTGCTAACTACTTTAATAATGAAATTTTTATGCATATAATTTTGAATAAAATGATAAAGGAAAGCGTCTGGTTCGGTTGTTTTAAAATAATATTAATAAGAAGAATTGTATTGAAATTCACATGTGCTGACTTACTTACCATTTGATTGATTGGAAATTTTACTTAAAATTCCACTTAATTAATGAGTATATATGAAATAGCCAATGTGGAAATATAAATTAATGACTAAATACTAAACATATACTTTACCATTATGTAATATATAAATATTAAAAAACTAAAAAAAAAATTCCGGCACCTGGATCGAACCAGGGACCAGGCGGCGAAGCGGACTCGTGGACCTTGGCTCGATCCCAGGTCACGATATTTTTTCTTTTCGTATTTCAATCGTAATGCAGAAGTAGTTTATAACATAGGGTGCCCATATAGTCCGTATGCAATTTTAAATAGGTATAACTTTGTATGCATATATGATAGAAAGAACCTGTAAATAGAATTTGAAAGAATGGGGTTATTTGCTGTAATGGGTTCTAAACCTTCCTTGGACAACAGCCGTAGATTTTAGTTCAACCGACCAAAAATAACAATTTATTTCTCTTCCAATGAAGCCATGGGTCAACAGTGATTTGAAAATTAAGTAATTTTTAAGTTAAATTTCTAAAAATAAAATTCCTGAAGACTAGTCATTTTACAGATTCTTTCTAACCCTTATACATAAAAAGTCAACTATTTTAAATTGCACACGGATTTCATAGACATCCTGCATTATTTTACAAAACGCAGAAAATAATTAGGAATTAAATTTAGAATCTAAATACCACAGTTCGGTTTAGATAGAATGAAATTTTATCTACTGTTGCACCCAAAGAAGGGCTGTTCGTGAATGAAATACCTGGTGAGAATGAGTTTCTATTGGAACACGATTATCCACTCGAGATAATTTCAAATGTATTTCGAACCGACTAATCAGATAAGAACCATGTGCAATGTTATTAAATGTCATTAATATAACTGCCCAACAAAATGTAAGATTTTTTTTTTGTTCATGGAATGAGAGCGGGTGATTTTGGTAGTATTTTTACTGCTGATTACGTATATAAATTTGAAATTTCTCTAGCACGAACAGTTTCTAAGAACATGCGAATTGAAATTCGTATTGGCCAATTTAAATGAAATATTTGTGAACATTTGAAGGTCGTGGGCTTCTTTTAGGCATGCAGGCATGCAGAAAGGGTATACCAAGTACTGCTCATTGTTTCATTTGTGAGCAATGTTCCCTCTTAAAAAAAAAAAAGGGGGGGGTGGAGGCCTGGTGGGTTTTCACTGAAAACAACTTCTGTGAAGTTAAGCTACATCAGGCATGGCTCGTCACTGGATGGGTGACCATCCGTGATAGCCAATCTTTACCCCCCCGGCTGCTGTGACCATCATACATCAGTCGTGAATCCAAGTCCATCCAGGGACCCAACTCGTCGGGCCTCTGGCCATAAGGCCCTGGATGGACGTATTGGATCCATTTAATTAATAAAAAAAAATGGGCTAGCGCGCTCGTAGAACACAGATTTCGCGCTGGTAGCGCACAGATTTTTAGCTCAGCGCATTCTACGAGCCCGCTAGCGCAGCTTAGAGGGAACATTGTGAGTGGGATAGCCGGAAAAAAGATTTCCCCTATAAAAACTGGATATATCACCAAAATTTGGCTCTTAGGCAAATGAATGTCCAAAATATACATCGAATCGACAATTGAGAAAATCCTGCACTTCATATAAAAAACTGGGTTTAATGAAAAACACTGCAAAGGCAATGGATAGGCAAGAAGTGGAATTCCGCTTTTGAAACTGCATTGAACCCAGCGGAACTAAGCCTGGAAATCTCTGAAGGTTGTAGCTCCTGGTTCTTGGAAGACTACAAGGAACCCAACTACGCCGAACTTGTTTATGAGCTTCTACAAGTATTTTATGTATTGGGATATAATATATCACTAAAGATTTTTTTCCTGCATTTCCAACTGGACTTTTTTTCCTGACAACCTTGGTGACGTTAGTGATAAACATGGAGAAAGGTTCCACCAGGATATTTCTACCATGGAGAGTTGTTACCAGGGAAAATGGGCCCCCAACTGATGTCCCATCCTTCGAGCTTTCCAGATGCCACCTACAAAAGAAAGTTCTCGGCAAAACCAGTCTAAAATGCTGAAAGCTGAACGTTTAACAGTTTGATGCATTTCAAAACATATTTGAAATTAGTTAACAGGGATAGTGCTTTATTTAATATGCACATCCAGAGAAAAAGTCGTAGAAATTGGAAATACTTAATATGGCGATTTCTAAAAATTGGTGCATGATAGAAAAATTTCGTTTTCGTTTTTGTAATTAGCATTAAAAATAAAGAAATACTTAATTTATTTCCGTAAGCATTTTGGCTGTTGACCAGTTTATCGAATAAATGTAATCGTTATGTTGGGCCTCTTATTCTCTATCCGGCTGGATTTACGGATTCCGCGACGGAAGACGTCCACGAAAAGGAATTGTGGTCATTGGAGTGCGGATATTGGGAGGATAACAGGATACACTTATTCTATCCTGTTTTCCGCTTTATATCCACGCTCCTTTGACCGCAATTTCTTGCTGTCGATGCCTTTCGTCTCGCAATCCATCGTATTGTGAATCCAGCCTTAGGAAACAGAGTTAATATTATAATCCAAACCGTTTCAATTTCTTGGCTTTTGTATTAAAATACGATTTGGATAACTGATCAATAATAAAAAATGATATTTAAGTTATACGATATGAGAATAATAGTATTTATTGTGTGGTCTTAGAAAAATTAATTCCATGTTTTAAGTAAAAGAGAAACGTGATACTGAAATTGAATTGCAACTGCCAACAAAGTCAAAGCTTGGTTGTCCATATATGATCTCGAATGTGGATAAAAGATTTGGATCAACAGTGAAACTGAATTCGCTATACTTGTTTGACAAATTTATTTTCGCTATAGTTGTGACAAGTTTGAGATAAACGAATTTATGATTTCATTCTGAATTCTTCTCTTTCTGAGGACTGCTGCCAAAAGGAAAAAAAATGGACAAAAAAGTAAAGTATGCAAATTCGATATTTTCATATTAGTATTACTGTTTTTTTATGGGTACTTTGCAAAAGATCCATAAAATATATGTGACTGAAATTGTCGCTCTTTCCTAGATTTCATATTTTTAGAAATCACTTCGTAAAAACAAATAGCTGTGTCAAGCAATGCTACTTTTCTGTAAATGATAAATTTTGCATATCTCCTTAACATATAAATTACAGTGAAATTTAAATCGCTGGTTATTAATTAATTTTTTTTTGTAAAACGTAATCAGATTTTATATTTCTTAAGATTTCTCGTTATATATTAGATTCTGTTAAACATCGCCCTTTAAATTGTGCAAAAGAATTTTAAAAATTAATTTAACAAACAGAAGTCTCTAAACAATCTTCTTGAAAGACTTTTTATTATCCACGGAAACAAATTGTGAGTGCTTTTTATTTTACTGCTATTATTATAGAACTGCTATTTTTAAACAAGAATAATACATTTCACCTTGAAATTTGCTTTAAAACGATTTCGCTGTTTCCATAGTTGAAAAATAATGAATAGAATTGCCGGAAATGATACAGACTCTTCTCTTTCATTTATTTTTTTCCCTTTCCACATTAAAAGCTTTCGTAATTAATCAAAAACTGTTATTAACGGAAATATTGTTTACGTATTTAAAAATCTCATTGCCATCGTGAAGGTCTTTCCATCAAAAGAGTTTGTTTAATGCAAAATTACAATTTCGAATAGCTACATATTTTCCGACAAGTCGATTTGCCGCTAAAGTGGCTCGATCGATACAGTATTGATCTAATAATAATTCAATTGACATAGAATTAGTCACGGTGCTAGAATTTATTGACTCAGAGGGCTTTAAAATATACTCGCTGGACGCGTTCTCTTTAAAATTCTATGAAAGTGAGTTTCTGAAGTTTTTGTGAATTTTTAAAGCGCATTCTTAAAGCCATACTAGTGTTAAGAGATGAATTGCATTATTTCTCGCATTTTTCCCCCAAAGAATTTGGCATCAATGAAGTCAGCACTTATTTGGTTTCATAATAGAATTAAAATATGAGAGAAGTTGGAAAGCTGAAATCTACTTAAGATTAGAATTATAGCGACTGATTTTGTTTTGTTCTTAATATAAACTATCTACTTTTCTGCAATACATTATGCAATGACTCTAACTTAATTTAATTATTCAGTATTTTGTGATAGTACCCGCAATTGATAAGGATATTTTTTTTTATTTTATTAGCATCCTCTTTGACTATGGATCTAACCTGCATCCAATATGTACGAAATTCTCATCTGAATTTTCGAAACAGGGATATTTTTTTTTTCAAATTACTTCTATTAATACAGTACTTTCCTCTCACTGTTCTTCTTTAACTACTGCTAAAGGTGATATTGAAAAAGCAGAGGTAAAAAAATTATTTTAATAAATCTTGACGACCGATGATACGACACTTGTTATTAGCTGGCGGTACTTCACGTGACAAATGAACTGGAGCGGAAAAAATTTTCTTACCTATTGATCGCTTCAAAAAGACGAACGTTTGCAATGAAATAAAGTTAACTTTTTAAGGGTGGTGGTGAGAATAGAGGTTATTTTTAATAAAATCGTCGCGAAGGCGTTGATTTAATTGTTTCATTCGAAAAATAGAGGAAAGAAAACGTAATAAGATAAATCTGTTTAAAAAAAAAAGTTTACGGGAAAAAAAATAATAAAAAAATTGTTATTTTTGAAAAATGTGGCAGCTTGCAGTAATTCTCGATTAATATCGTCCCCGTGGTGCAGAAAACGAAATACGATTTGCAGAAAGCGCTGTTGTCACGTCTTTTTCATATTTCAAGAGGAATAATAAAGAAAAGCGAGGAAGTGGAATAGGAAATAGAAAAGTATATAGATAGAAAAGTAGATAAAGAGAGCAAGAGAGAGGGAGAGAGGGAAAGAGAGAGAGAAAGAAAATAATCATCTGCCACTTTTCATAATGTAAAAATGGGTTTTCATCTTTGTCAGAATCTTTTAGCGTTTTGGTAGCAATCTGCTTGAAATTGATATGAACGTCGGCGATCTCGCTTTTCGTGGCTTCAAATTCGCTAATCACTGTCAACGGTCCTAATCGAATGAAAGGCTTTCACATCTCTTAAAAGTAGCTTCGGTCCTTCTCATTTCCTGTACCTCCATTCATTCAACTCGTCTTCATATTAGGTAATTTCAGAGACTTAATGACTTAAAGTTCAAATATCTTAAAGGATTTATTCCTAAATTTAGTATTTAAGATGTAGCGATAGCAATACGGTAGAATGATCATTCTTACTTTTTATGATTATTAAGTTTCTGTAAATTCCGTCTCTAAAAATAGCTCTCTAAAATTGCTTATATCATCGTGTAGTATTACGGTAATGTTATTGTTATCTGATGAGTTATTGAATAGTTATTATATGAAAGGACTATATACGTCATTTGTTTTAATGGAATTGGTATCTAAAAGATTTATTTCGAGCATTTTAAAATGCAACGAATTGCAATGTCTTTACACAAGAGGACAGATGGTAACGAATTTCTTCAGTGGAGAGTAACGTATTGATTTTCAATTGACTAATTGAAAAACGTATCCATTTTATAAATTGTCTACAGTCAGTCTGCAGTAATGATTTCTTCGAAACGTCTTTATAATGTTTAAATTACTTAGTCATAAATTTAACTCAGAAACAAAGAGCGAATCTGAGCTTGAAAATAAATTCACATTATACATGTTTTAGTTCGCTATATCTCTTGAGATAGTTTAGCGTAGAGTGTCACTACTTCTATACACTCACTCACCAATCAGGTTCCCTGTCCGCAATGAGACAGATCCCGCTGCTTCCATTCTCGGAATGCAGGTGGACAGGACTCCTTGATATCACACAATCATTGTAAGCAAAACTAGCTGCAGAAATGCCAGCACGCCGAGAGCTATCCGCATTTGAACGGGGGACGATTGTTGGTGCCAGACGGATGGGTGCCTCAATATCAGATGTAGCCAACACCCTGTAATTTTCCCGCAAGGATCTATCGAAAGTACACCCAACGAGGGGTCACAACCCATGTCGGACAGCGGACGAGCCGCCCACTCCTCAGTGATGCCAGAAGTGTTTTCCGGGTCACCCGGCTTGCAACTGCTGACCGAAGGGCGACAGCGGGCCAAATTACCATGCGGTGCTGTGTCCGTGACGACAATTCGGCGAACCTTGACAGCTGCAGGCTTTGTGAGCAGGACGCCACGACGGGTGCCACTCTTGACAGCCGCACATCGTCGGCAACGCCTAGCCTGGGCCAAACAACATCGGACCGCTGAAGACAGGCGAAGGGTTACCTGGTCCGACGATTCACGGTTTCAGCTGTATCGGGCCGATGGTCGTGTCCGTGTCTGACACAGGCCACACGAAGCCATGGACCCCGCTTATCAGGTGGGAACCATTCAGGCAGGTGGAGGCTCCATACTGGTCTGGGGTGTTTTCTCGTGGCATACAATGGGTCCTACTTCCTATGTCGATCTGCTTGGGGACCACCTGCACCCCTTCATGAACTGTTTTTACCCCGCGAGCGACGGCATCTTCCAGCAAGATAATGCGCCTCCACACACGGCCCTTGTCTCAGGCAGTGACTGGAGGAACATGCTATCGATTTCACGACAATGATTTGGCGTCCACGTTCCCCAGATTGCACTTCGTTGTTCGAGTGATTGAAGTGGTGCACTTCGAACAGTTTTAATACTCATGAGTTTAAAAAAGCTTTATAAACTGCTTTATAAAATATTGCAAATTAAGTAGAGATATTATTCTTTTGTGGATACAATATATTAATGTAATTTAATAGTCTTTTTCTTATCCTTTATTTCTAACGTTATTCTTATTGACGCTTTTTGTAGGAAATTGAGCATATATGAATATGTCAATGAATTTCTAAAAGCGTGAAATTGCCTGAAATCATTACATTATTGTAGAGAAACAGTAACCAATGATGATCGAAACCTTTCTCTTAAGAAGAAACGGCGTTAGATGCGTTTGATAGTTTTTTTATTCCATATATGCGCATTTCGATTGCCATACAGCTGTCGTTGAGTGAAATTATCCACCGTTTGGTTACCTTCTTAGCTTGCATATTTCGTATCAAAAAGTATACGCAATCACGTAAGCGTTTTATAATTTACTTTTCAGTAATCTTATTCTTTGAACTTCTATTCTTTGAACTTCCGTTGGGAAGCAAGCCCGCTCTGACTTGCGTCCTTTTTATAGTATGAGTTGTAAAGCATTTCGGGTTGTTACAGTAAGTGCATTCTTATCGATTTGAACCCTTAAAAAACTCAAGTTTTTTGTTTTAAAATGTAAAGTTTTCAAAGAAAGTTTATTCGCTTTGATTTATTATGGCTCAAAGTATCTTATCTTATCTTATCTTATCTTATAAGTGGGCTGTCAGTCAACAGCCAAAGGGCAGTTGACCGCAAAGGCACTTATTCCTCTAAGGAATATTGCGCCAAACCCAAAGTAGAACTAAGATCACTTAAAGGTAGCCGGACAGACTTAAAAAGCGAGTCAAGCTACCTACGGGGTCCAAGTGGATATCTTCAAGAAGGGTCAAACCAACCGTGAAGTGACGAAGATGTGTCAGAGCGACACAATCAAAAAGAATGTGGTAGGCTGTTTCATCTGCCAAACCACATTTCGAACATAGTGGTTCTTCCCGAAGGATTCCTATTCTATGTAGATGTTTACGGAGTAAATCATGACCTGTAAGAAAGCCAATGATAATCCGTATTTTGTTTCTTTTAAGTTGTAGAATGCCTGATGTTAGACTAAGAGAGGATCTCTTAATCATGAGTCTGGCATGTGTTTGATCAGTGGTGTGATCCCACCTATGCATCATTTCTTGATGAGAGATGATATTTATCTCTCTAACTGCAGTTTGTTTGGAGATACCGCAGAAGGGTTCAGGGCCAGTAAAAGTAATCTTGGCACCCTGTTTGGCTAAAGTATCAGCCACTTCATTACCAACAACACCTTTGTGTCCAGGAACCCATCTCAAGGTAACACTATTGTGTGAAGAAAGGTCCTGTAGGAGCTGTCGACATTCCAATATAAGTTTGGAATTAACCCTGTAGGACTTGATAGCCTTAAGGGCCGCTTGACTGTCACTAAGTATGAAAATACGGCGATGTACATAGAGTTTGTTCATGCACATCTGCAGACAGTAAATAATGGCCAGTAATTCAGCCTGAAAGACGGTTACCCAAGAACCCAATCGACGAAAGCGGAGGGTTTTGGGACTGCCACAATAAACGCCCAGGCCCGAAAGGCCATGATGACGAGAGCCATCAGTATACCAAATAATGGCACCCTTGGGAAATTGCAAAGACCCATCTGGCTCTACCACGGGGTCAATGATGACCTCGCTCGAGGGCTCAGGAAGGGTCTGAGTAATTGCAATATCAGAAGGCATCTGAAGAATGTGACTGGTAAAAATCTGGCTAATGAAGGTGTGAGACTTCGCCCCAGGGAAGTCCACCCATAGTCCTTGATTACTCAGTCTGTAAGAACTTTTCCTGGCTACACCTTTGATAAAAATATCAAGTGGAGTCAAGGATAAAATAATTTCTAAAGCCTTAGTTGGCGTAGTAGAGACAGCACCCGTTATACTCAAACACGCCAATCTTTGAAGAGAGGCTAGTTTGGTTCTAACGGTCAGTTGTTCAGACTTACGCCACCAAATTAATGCGCAATATGTCAGAATAGGTCTGATCGCCGTGATGTAAAGCCAGTAAGTCAACTTAGGAGTAAGACCCCATGATTTACCAAGGGCTCGACGACAACGGTAAAGTCCAACTTTAGCCTGATTAATTTTATAATCCAGATGTTGGTTCCAAGTCAACTTACTATCGAGGATAACCCCTAGGTATTTGACTTCATTTCTAACAATGATTTTCTCGCCAAACAAAGTTGGTATGAGATCATTGGAAATGGTTTCTCTACGACCTGTAAAAGGGACTAGAGTAGTCTTTGAGGGATTAACTCTTAAATTCCGCTCAGAACACCATGATTGAACTTTGTACAAAGCCATTTGTACAAGATCTAAAATGGTGCGTTTGTCGATTCCAGAGACGTAGATGAGAATATCATCCGCGTAACCCTGGGCATAAATTCCTTGATTGTTAAGGAAAGAAATGAGGTCGTCCACAACCAGGTTCCAGAGCAGGGGGGAAAGAATGCCACCCTGCGGACAGCCCCTGGAGGGACGAGCAACAATTCCCTCCCCCAACAATTCAGATTTAATGACTCTATCCGCTAAGAGGACCTGAATCCAATTGCAGATTAGCGGAGAAATTGCTTTAGCAATTAAGGCTTTAGCAATAGAGTCGTAGGAGGTGTTATCAAACGCTCCCTCAATATCGAGAAATACAGCTAGAGCAAATTCTTTATACTCCAGAGTTTTCTCGATCCTTACCACTAAGTGGTGTAAAGCTACCTCAGTAGATTTGCCAGCCTGATAGGCAAATTGGTTAACGTGAAAGGGTCCAGAAGTCCCAAAAACTTCACGAATTCGCCTATCAATGATCTTCTCAAGGCATTTAAGCATGAAAGAAGACAAACTGATGGGTCGATAACTCTTGGCTAGGTCGTAGCGATTCTTACCTGGTTTTGATATGAAAATCACCTTGACCTGCCTCCAGAGATTTGGGATGTACCCTAGAGCTAAACTAGCCCTAAAGATTGAACACAGGATCGGTGAGATCACGTCCGATACTTGCTGAAGAAGTACCGGGGTGATTCCATCCGGTCCAGGTGATTTGTAGGGGTCAAAGGATTTAATAGCCCACATGACCCTACTACGGGTGATCACCTCACCAGCTGCGGCCCATCCAAACCGCGATGACCTAACAAAGGAGTCAAGACACTCCAAGTCTGGCGGATCGATGAGCTCAGCCCCTGGGAAGTGAGTCATGATTAGAGTCTCAAGGACTTCTTTACTGTTCCTGGTGAATTCACCATTTGATTTCTTGAGAGTACCAATCATATTAGGTTTGTCATTTCTCAAGAGTTTGTAGAGTCTAGCTCCTTCCACAGTCTTTTGGACTGATTCACAGAACTTCCTCCACGATGTACGTTTAGCAGATCGAACAGCTTTGTTGTAGTCAGCGAGGGCATTTTTATATACTAGCCACTCGTTGGTCTTCTTAGCTTTCTTAAAAAGCTTTCTTAGTCGTTGTCTCTGTTGAGAGAGATCATGATTCCACCAAACAGTGTGGGATTTACATTTCTTCCTCAACAGGGGACAATTGTTATGATACGATTGTACCAAGGCCTGCTGCAGCCCATTTACGCGCAGTTCTAGGTCAACAGTATCATTAATTCTAGTTGGAAGACCGGAAATCGCAGAACGAACGTCCTCACGATATTGTAACCAATTAGTCCGTTTAGGATCTCTAAACGTTCTATTCCAGTCTATACTAGTGATGAATGAAAATCGGATATGCTGATGATCAGCCATAGATGGTTTCTCATCTACATACCATCTTCTAATCCATTTCCTCAAAATGGAAGAGCCGAAGGTAACATCAATAACCTCCCTTCTTACCGCAGTAATGAAGGTTGGTCTATTACCCTGGTTAAATAAGTCTAAATTATTCTCTAGGATAAAATCGAAAAGGAGTTTACCTCTGAGATTGGTGTCGGTACTGCCCCACAAGGTATGATGAGCATTGGCATCACATCCAAAGATGATCGCTACCTTGTGAGAAGTCGAGGTTTCCCATATCTTCTTGATGTCCTCATTGATGGGAGAAGTTTCTTCGTATGGAAGGTAGGCCGAGACAAATATTATGTCTCGGTCCAGACCGTCCAGACGAAGAGTAATTGTCGCCACTGCTAGATCTCTAGAACATAAGTGATACATAGGAAGTGCGTTAATACTGTTTTTGATCAACAGACAGGCACGGGGAGAAGAGCAATTAAAATCATAAATTAATTTACCTCCACAGTTGGATAAGCCTCTGATTCCGCCCTTATAAATCCAGGGCTCCTGAATCAGAGCGATCTGTATGTCCTCAGCTAAGAAGGTATTGCTGAGGTTGGCAGCGGCCAATTTCTTATGCTGAAGATTTGCTTGCAGGCACTTCAGCATTAGATGGTGTCTTGTCAGGGGGTTTCCCTAGAACTTTTGCTTGGATTTGAGACAGTCCAATGAACAAAAGCCATTTTCTGTTACTCAAAATCTTCGCATCCAGTTCTGGGATAGATAGTACCATAGTTGCACTTTGATCCTCAAGTTTGAGGTTAAGGATATTCCAATGCGTGGACGAAATATCCTTATTCTGAATGTCTATCCTTTTCAGGATATCCATACCAGAATACTTCTTGAAAATCGCTGGGAGTTTCAAGATAATCTTGGTGGTTTTGACGATTGTCTTCGCCTCACCAACCAAGAGAACCTGTCCGTCCCAGGGGGTAATGCGGTTGACTGTAGAGGTCAGCCAGTCAACTGTGTTCTGGTCGGCACAGAGTAAAATAATAGCTCCGGCCTCCAGACGACAGTATTTGAATTGGGGTCCAGTGCCAGAGAGCATGTCCCCCATATGGTTCATCAGCAGCTCTTGGAAGGCCTCCAACTGCTGCTCATTGAGCTGCTTGTCTGGATAGCCTTCCAGAACTACTGCCATTTTTGTTGTAGTGAGAGCTTCACTGAAATTCCCAGGTTTGGGTTTTTTGTGAAGCTTCTTATCATCTGATGAAGGAGTGTTACCCTTAGACCTGGGTCTTTTGGTCGGGGTATGCACCTCCCTAACAGGTGACAGAGGGCCGACCTTAGGCATTGCTGCCTTAGTGCCCTCCAACTTTTTCTTCCTAGCTAAACGGCGTTTAGCCGCTCTAGAAAGCGGTTTAGATAAGAATTCGCCGCTACCCTCGCCCGAGGTCTCCCGCTCTGCAGCAGGTGGCACCTCAGGTTTGGGAGTGGCAAATTTATCGGTGTCAGGTGACACCACTGAGGTCATTACAACCTCATCAGTATCACCTGTGGAAACCTGTTTCCCCGCAGGGTCTCCAGGTAAGGGGGGGTTTTTATCACAATCCATAAACTGGAGTAATAAATGCAGGATAGACGGTCCGTCCCGGGAGTGCCTGCATGCCGGGACAAGGCTACATACTCCTGAGTGTCGCCAGGTAGACAGGAGGCTCCGTTAGAGACACTATAACCGAAGTGCCATCCACCCTTCAGCACGGGTCGCATAACACCTTGGGTTCGGGAGTTGGTCTGCGTCCCCTTATTTGGTATTCGGGGATGTCCTAAGTAAGCAGCTCAGGATATTCGGCTATCCGCCACCTGCCGACGCACCCAGTAGCCGCTCAAGCCTTGGGATGGCTCAAAGTAGCTCCTTCCGACAGAATGCATCTGAAAACGTGCCGGCCACTTAAGGGAATTCGTTTCACCCACTTAAGGGAATTAGTGCAAAAAAGCCATGAAGATCACTAAATAATTGGTATGAGTCATTTGTAGGAAGTACGAGGAAGAACGTGCACAAAGTAAACTTAATGAAGTAAATTGACCAGTGTCTTTCGCTTCCACTATTTACTATGAATAAAGAATAAGTGAATTAATTATACAGGGTATATCTAAAACCCTTTATTCTGGTGGTGATTCCTCACAGCAAGATGGAAATAAAAATTCATATAAACATGATAGCGAACCGTTTATGAGATTTCCGCAGTTAAATTGAAGTTTCAGCAGTGGGTTTTTCTACTCTGTGGATGGCAGGTGACAAGCGTAGAAGCTACCACAAGTTCTTTCAGACGTGTTAGACGATGTTACGTTGCAGAGATGACTCGAGAAATCTGGTTTATGGGGCAGAGATGGCTCGAGAAATGGGGCACCAGCGCATTTCTGTTTGGCAGCACGACAAGTACTTGATGCTCGTTTCCCAGGACGGTGAATAGGGAGACAGGGTCCTGAAGCATAGCTACCAGGGTCCCGGATCTAAACCCTCTTGACTTTTAAGTATGGGATCACATGAAAGACCAAGTGTATGCCACAACTGTCCAGGAGGTTGATGAGCTTTGGAACAGTATTGACAATGCTTTCAGCGCAGCATGAGACAGCCCAGGGACCCTCGAACGAGTACGCCAGTAGCGTCAATGCGTGTGTTACGTCCCACGGTCATCATTTTGAACATTTGTTGTAGCTTCTCCGCATGTCACCTGCTATCTCCAGAGTACAAAACCAGCTCCTGAAACTTCACTTTTAACTGCGGAAATCTCATAAACAGTTCGTTATCCGAACCATGTTTATATGAACTTTTGTTTACATCTCCTTGTGGGGAAATAACACCAGAAGTTTGTGACAGTGGTTTAGATACACCATGTTGGTATTCTTAAAGGAAATCAATTGGCATTATTGTTTAGACTAGTAGTGCCAAACTCGAAAGAAGCGGACTAATGAAAACTATAAGACCCATGGACTTAATGAAAACTCAAAATATTCTATAAACAAACTTTAATGCACATTTTTCAATCTGTTTCGGGCCTCTTATGGCCGTGGGCCGCGAGTTTCAGACCTCTAGTTTAGACTGTCAGAAAATCAAAAAGCGATTTAAATCTACAATGCTTTTTAAAAAAATGTTGCTGCTTGGACGTCAATATTGTTCCATGCTCGCAAAACAGATTTTTCACAGATTTTTTTAAAAAATTGGAACAGAGAATATGAGTTAAATATAACATTTTAATAAAGTTTAAGAGAGAATAAAATGTGATTCACAAAGTCCTTATGTTAAGTATGCAGTAAATTAAATAATTGCTATATTGACCTTGCTATATATATCAGACTCTGGATTGTTCATTTCTAATCAAGTGCCCTTCACTAGATTTGATTGCTTATCGTATCGATTATAAAGGTATGCCTCTCTTACAGAAAAGATCACATTTGATTAATTTTGCAAGAAGATCTGAAAGCCTTCATGTCATTTTTTTTGTGTGGTCATATTTCAGTTTCTATTTTTAAAATTTTAATTAATTCTAATGGAAATCTTCGTTCAATAATCTCATATGAAACTTTTATTGGTTTTTAAAATCTTTTACTGAAATGCAATAACCGAAATTTACAAATAATTCAGGCGCTTAAAAAATTTCGTTACAATCACGAAGGTTTTAAACTTCTACTTATTACAAATATTGATGAATGATTCTAAATAAATGCATAGAAAGTAAATTGAAAATTTAAGACTCTATAATTTTTTATTTTAGCTCAAAATTTTCGTCAGATCTAGTGTTAATGAGAAAAGTTCTAAACAAAATTATTTTTGATGAATACCGTAAAATCCACAGATGAAGAGAAAAAATTATTTTCTTATTCCTCTGTGGTAAAATCTTGATTACAGGCCCAGGCGTCTATTTGTCTCAATGGTCTGGATCCCCCCGGCGATTAATCGAGACCCGACGTTTATTTAAGACCCGGCGTTAAGGGCTATTCCCAATAACAGGGTTTCTAGCAAAACGAATTCGTAAAATTCCCTGACCACCAGCACCAAAAAAAAATCTATTCTGATAGAATATTATTGACATTTTTCAAATTTTTCGTTCCAATTTCGCAATTTTTTGCTGACCTTGTAAAATTCCCTGACCTTTCCCGGTAGCTAGTCACACTGCAATAAATCCAACCGGCTAATGAGAAGGCATACAGATGAAAAGACGTTTAATAATCTAATAGTGAAGAAAAACCTCGAAATTTATATCGATGACCCGAAAAAGACCCGGCGTTTATTTGAAACCCGGCGTTTAATCTATTTTTAACACCCCACCCGGCTTTTATTCGAGACCGGCGTGAATTTGAATACCCGGCCTGTATTCAAGATTTTACGGTATTATTATCCTGAAGAGGGTAAAGGATTTGTTAAAATTATTGATGAAAAATTAATTAGATGTTGCTGAGTAGCAATATACGTATATTAGAAAAGTGTCATTGTCGGGGTCGTTTCAATCTGCCAGTTTGTATGGGAAGAGAGTTATTTTAGAAAATAAGACATGAATGTCCTTTAGAAAATAACACCTGTCAATAGGAGGAATACGATTATGCAGACTTTTTCGTGAGGAGATTGATGAGGCGTAAGAGATTTATCTATTTTAAGCAATATTTATGATTTTGCATTTTTAGAATAAAACGAAGGTCCCATTTATTAAATGGAAACAAAACTTTGTGTAGTTATTGATTCACAAAAACTATTAAATTTTTCAGAAGTACAGACTTTCACTTAGAAATACAAAAAACGAAGGTATAAATCTAAATTCTATTGAATCTGTTTCTATTGAAGCGTTCCTTTTGAAGAACTTATATTGAAGTGCTTCATCTCATTTCTATTTTTTTTGTTATCGAATATTTTCTTCTGGCTTGAGCACATGAATAATATTGTCTGCGCTCACGAAATGCTTTATGTTTTTTAATATTTATTTGTATCTGTTGCTTGTGTATCAATCGCACCAAAACACTCGTCCTAACATTGCAAACGACGACCTCAAAAAATGGCGCAACGCAGGCCAAATAACATAAAGCTGCAAGTAAATTGAATTTTAAAAATCAAATTGACCATACATCTGATCCCAAAAATCTTACCGCGGCCTATGCATCCAGTCTAGACCAAATAAATAGATCCTTCGAGATACGACTTACAGGAGCCAAGTTTACAGACAAGCAGAATTTGGATTTTGGTAATTGTAGATAGAGTTGAGTTTAAGAAGCATGAAAGTTTAAAAAAAGGTAGAGGGAGAGAGAAAGAGAGAGACAGAAGGCACGAGAGAGACAAAGAGAATGTTGGTGAAAAGCAAATCAAGGAGATTTCCTTTCAATTTGTCGTGTTTCTGTTTCTAAGTAAAACTCGTTTCTCCTTCCGTTAGCCTGTCTTCCGCTTTTACATCCGGTCAACGCTCTCATCGAGGTGTTGATGCAATCTCCTCCTCCTCCTTCTCTTCCTCCACAATCCGTTTAGTCAAATCGTCTCCGAACAACACGACAGAACAGGAGATGGTGAATAAGGAAGAAGAAGAAAAAAGACTCGTCTCACGGAAGATGGATGACAGTGACGCTTCCCTTCTCGACTTTGTTCTTTTTCTTCATTCTATCGTGCCTAAGATGATTTTCACCACTGTTTGTTTGAAAATGATGATAACAGCAGGCGAGAAAAGAGCAAAAAGAATATCCTTATAACTCCTTTTGTCAAATCACTGTTTTGTGGTTAATGAGTCAGAAAATGGAAAAGCATTCCTCCATGTTTCATGACGATAATAGAGTTTAGAGCTGACGCAGCATCTCCGTCGTTCTTCTCCTTCATCTCCTTCTTTCGTTCTCTCTCCCTCTCGCCCTCCCACTCTTTCCTGCTCTTTTTACTCTTTCCTTTCTTTTTTTTCTAATTTTTTTTTACAAGATAGTAACTTCATATTGTTTTCATTATTTTCTTTACAAATTACGATTGTGATAGCGATTCCGCAAGCAACAATGGCCGCGTGGCTGAAATAATTTATCATGTTTAAGTGTTGTTTCTTCGGCTTGTAATTAGGCGGAGCTAGATTGGCAATTTTCTTTCGCTTTTTCTCTCTTAAGGAGAGGTGATAAGCTCGCTTCGGAAGGTCTTCTTTTAATTTTGCTTGGAAATTCCTCTCAGCTCAAACAAAAGCCTTCAATAGATGAATGCTATCCGCCATTTAATTGAAGATTCCGACTCAGTTGATTTTTCTTCCGCATCGTTGCCTCGTTTCACAAGGAGATAAATTCTCACCCGCTTTCTCTCTCTCTCTCTCAGCCTTTTTATTTCTCACCCCTTCTTCCTCCTACCATCTCGTTTAAATAATTTTTCTCCTCCTGTTATCGCTAAACGTAGCATCAATTTCCACATTTACGATCCATAACAAAATATCTTGCTGTTACAAATGTATTCTCTTTTTATAAAGCTTTCAACGGTATATAATAAGCTTAGGTTTAACATTTATACATTTTTTGATATTATCAGTATTTTCATTTCTCATCTCATATATCAGGTTTTTTTTTCTAAATTCAGAACTATGAAACAACGAATTCCCTACTGAAATGATCTGTGCGAAAGCTCCTCCTTAAAACACGAAAGTTAGCTTCACTTCACAGTATCAAGCGCGAATGACGCATTTAAAAAATAAAGCTTTTAACATTGATATTTAAAATATTATTTGAATTTTCAGTTCAATATCACTTAATGATATAATTAATAAATATGTTAGTAGACGAACAAGCAATTTTGAGCTCTTAAAAAATCCTGAATTTTGAATGATTAAAAATTTTTTATATATATTGCGTATGTAAAATGAAAATTTATAAGTGGTTTTTCCTTCAGTTTTCTAAGATTTTTCCCTTGAGAGAGAAAAACTGAATAGGTGTTTGATGTAATGTTATTCCCTAAATGTTATAAATAAGCAGTAGATCTGCATTAAATTTTCGACCAATATTCCTGTAAATATAAGTTACTTATAAGATCAAATGACGGACGTAGAAGAAAAGAACGACGAGTCACAAGAACCCAGGAATAAAATAAAAATTGAACAAAGAGTGGTAAGATCCTGAAAAAAGCTGACGTTTCGGATAAAAGCTATCCTTTTTCAAAGCAAAGAGTAAAAAGGATAGCCTCTTTACACTTTGCTTCGACAAAGCCTCTATCCGAAATCTCAGCTTATTTCAGGGTCTTCCCATTCTTTGCTCAGTTTTTATAAAATTTAAAAAATAATTTCCAAAAAAATGAGAAACAATATGTATTATTCAGGGTAAAGAGTGACGAATGTTCAGTGATGATATTAGAAGAGTAATAGAGTAAAAGAGTAAAGAAGTAATAGAGTAAAAGAGTAAAGAAGTAATAGAGTAAAAGAGTAAAGAAGTAATAGAGTAAAATAATAAAGTAAGTTCTCTGATACTTCACTTACATTTGCAATGCAAGAATCAGTTGGACAGCGACAAAGAAAACGTACTCAATTTAAAGGCTAATAACTATCATCTTCATTGTAACGGATGAATTTTACCGTATGTTGATAAAACGATGAGACAAAAATAAAATCTAACTTCTAATACTGTAAATCGGAACAGACAACATGAGACCGTATAAAAAAGAATATAAGAAAGTATCATGGAAAAATATTAACTTCACTCATATAATGATTAAATACTAATTCTAGGAATACCACACGCTACCTCTTGACACCGCCCAAGATTATCTCTTGTTGGAAAGAGAAATACTTCCCCTATAATACTTTCTGTTTATGGAACAGCCTAACACTGGATCAGCGTCAGTCAATCCTACTTTGTCAGATCAGAAATTGTCATAATCATTTAAAGTACATTAGTGATGTGTTACGAGTGTGGATTATGAACACACAATACAATAGGCCTTAACCAATGACTTTGCTCTTTGTGAGCGCAAGATATATAATAATAATAATAATAATAATAATAATAATAATAATAATAATAAT
>JAHWFO010017593.1:2137089-2178108 GCA_023313115.1 Rhysida immarginata
ATAATAATAATAATAATAATAATAATAATAATAATAATAATAATAATAATAATTTATTCTTTTCAAAGAACTAAAAATAATTACATTATAACCAATTATCCCGAAGCCTCATATAAGCTTGTATGGGACAGTAAGATACATTACAACAAAATACATGTAACAACAAAAACTAAAAATTTCTCCATACTATAAACATCATTGATAACATTACTTGATCAGCAACAAATACACTGTAAATATAATTAATAATATTCATTCCATCTATAATATGCTGCTTTTATAAATTTAAAAGAGCTCAACGGGTGAATCCATTTCGGAACCGTATTAAAAAATTTTGGGATATAATAATTTCTTAGCTTTTTACCATAATTATTCATAATTTGTGGAACATTAAAGGTTTGTATATTGCGCAAATTAGGTGTGTTTACATTTTTATACAGCCAGCTACTTTTAAAAAATTTTTGCACAAAGATGATATACTCACACAGATCTTGAAATAATAATAATAATAATAATAATAATAATAATAAAAATAATAATAATAATAATAATACATGTATTAATTTAAAAGCAGGATCAGTATTGATTAAGTTAGTACGCCATTTCTTTTTAGAAATTAACATCTGCTGGTTTCTTTTGGACAATGGGCGAATAACTACAAGTTCAAGGGATCGGGGAGCATATAAACATCCCTTTAAATTTTTTGTTAAAATATTACAAAGTGACTTGTTAATTACAAATTGAAGATTAAAAATGTCTGTCTGTAAGAAGACGTTGTCTAAATTATCAAGCTTTGTACAATGAAAATTCCTGAAAGTGGTGAGTTTAAAAAGTTGGGTGGAGCCCGAAAACCATATCCAGAGACCATACGGGAATTTGGACAAAGCAATGTTACTAAACAAAGTAATAAAAATAAAAGTATTTGTAGAAAAGTTGGTAAATCTTTTAATAATACCGATTCTTTTGCTAATGTCTATTAATAACTTCTCCAAGTGATGCGTAAAAGACATAGATCTCGTATGAAAAATAATCCCGAGATCTTTTTGGCAACGTAAATAAATAATTATTGTTATTAATAAAAGTATAGAGCAAATGCTTCTCAGATGTAATTCCCTCTCCTTGTATTTCAATATGAAAATTTAAAAAGGAATTGATACAGCAATGTTCTCCTGTTTAGGTCTTTGATAATGACACGCTGCATTCGAGAATATAAAGAATGGCACTGAAAAATACTATTCTTTGGTCCAGAAAAACATCTTCACTCTATAAGCAAAATAAAGATCACATTAAACAGATCACGTTAAATCGGTTTCCATTAACATAGCAATTTTTGTGCATTCTCTTCATAGGCATAAGTGAACCTGATGTTAGCATTGGAGACGATTTATAATATTTAATGTCAGCATTAGCAGCCACTATTGCTGCAATAAAGAAGACAAATAATTTTCCATTAACTTGCGTCATTTTTTGAAGAATTCTTATAAAAATTGAATGCAGAGGAGATTAGCACAAACAGTTTTTATGTTCCTGTATGCTACATCAAAGGATTTTGAAAGGAAGGAAAGCAATGAAAGAAGTTAAGTTTTAGATGCCAAGTGTCATTTTGAAATGATACTATTATAGACATAGGTGGATATAAATATACTTTGTTTCCAGAAGTGAAACGTAATGAATACTTTTAATAGAGGTGAACGCAAAATCTCTTCCAAAGATCGAAATCAGGCCTTTAAAATTGGTGAGGCACGCAAGAGAGGCTTATATGAAGCACATGAGCAAAAGCTAAAGAAATGGATATAGGACAGACAAGGTAGGAGAACATAACTGAATACAAGAAAAAAGAAAATCAAAGAATTATGCCTAAGCCTTACGATTTAATCTTAAATGAACATGTTCTACAAGATAAAAGAAAGCAAGCTACGAGAAAATGAAAGAGTAGTGATAGGAGAAAAAGACATAAAATTTGCAAGAAAGTAAACATCTGTGCAGACAGACTGGCGGATGCATTAAAAATGACAGGTGGCGCTCGAGTCCATATAATCCCCGTTGGGTCTGCCTTAGTTGAACGACGTGTATTCTTAATTGGAGCACCTTCGAAGTGGTGGAAGGGTCAATTTTGGATCCAGGTTTCAAAGGCCTGCTTATGTCTCATATGCGAATTGGAATTTGTTTAATATTCATTTTGTCTATAAGAAATCCACTGGCTTCATTTTCTGCATATTTCTATAATTATTTCTTAAATTATAATAATTTCTGAATTATCTCTATCTCCAGAGGTGAAAATTTAATCGCGTTAATTTAAGCTCGGTTAGTAAAAGTTTTGCATTCTAAATATTCACTTGCAGAATATTAAAACATATGCGCTAAAATATATTTGAATTTCTTAAATTTCTTGAAAATTTAATAGATGTCTCTTCTGTCTATTTCAAAGAATTTTTAAATCATAAAGGCTTTGGGGTAAAGACCTTTCCCTCTGTTTCGGAAATGAGTACTGCTTTTATTCAAAATATGCTGTTGTTTGTATAATAAAATTCAAGTATATTTCTATAGCCTGCGAGTAAGATTATCTGAGTTTAGAAAATGTTCAAACAAAATCAAACAAGCCAAAATCAAAATGTTTGTAAAATGATGCTGTATAAGGAGAGCGCATCTTTAATGAGTTCTGTTTCAATTAAAGTTTAATAAGTAAAAAATAAAAAAAATCTAAATTGATATGTAGTAATAGTGAAAGTTAATTTTAAATATAAACACAACTTTATTAAAAATGTTTTCTTTTAATTTTCATTTTCGAAATGACTTTCTTTGAAATATATTTTGAGTCTATATTTGTTTGTCAGCGTATATGAAAAAACTTACATAATAAAATACTTTCGCCTTAAAAATTCCTCTTGAACTAAAATATGTTTCATGCTTATGCGAAGGAAAGGTGAAAGTTTGCCTGGAACAGTCATAAGTCACATGTTCAATATTGGTAAAGCTGCGTTCGGACCACTTCGCCGAGATTGTTTTAATATCCGTTAATTAAAGTCGTTAATTATCGAATTAGCAAATTTTGTTTCCGATAAATATATTTGCCCCTTCCGTTAGACTGTTATCGCGACAAAAATTGTGATGCTGCTTTCAAAATAAATGTTCCAATTTTACCACATTTTAACCTTTCTCTCTCTGTATGTATGTGTGTGTGTGTGTGTGTGTGTGTGTGTGTGTGTGTGTTTTGTGTGCGTAGGTGTGTGAGTGCGGTGTGTCATCCTACCTTTACCTAGTTAAAATGAACGATTCCTTTTAATTAAGAAAATGCTTGCGTTCCTGAAAAAAAAGGAAGGGATTTATTTTTCGTCCCATGAGTTATATTACCTTTTTTTTTCTATTGATTACATAGAACAAAGAGAGAAAATGATGGGCAGATTAAATGTCGTGAGGTTTCATAAAAATTAACGTTATCCCAAATTGATGCTCTAAAGAAAGAAAATTAATCCGAATAGCAGTTTTAATCGGCGTTTCTTAAGTCTATAGACCAATTAAAATTAATGAATTTTTGTTGCTTTTTATTCGTAAAATCATAATCTTTAAAGATTTTGCTTGTCAACAATTTTAATGAAGAAAACTTATAAGCATTAACTAATTATTAATACAAATGTCGTCTTTGTACAATACAACAATAATAATTCCAGCTTTAGAAAATCTATGAAAATTGAACAAAATTAATACCTTTAAAAATTCGAATGATTTCAAGTCAGAGTTTTTGTAGCATTCATCCAGATTTGCTGCATTAGAATGTAAGAAAATAAAATAACTTGCTTGATAAATTGGCAGTTTAAATATTTCTTAATAGAGCCGTAATTTACTTATGAACCAATTTTTTTATGAAGAAAATATTTTTTTAGAGTCAATTTTATCGCATTGAACTTTTATATTGTGTCTGTGATTTCCTAGTATTGGCACAACTGCTTCGGAATGGCACATCCATTGAGTGGTAGTAATTAAGTGTCGCAATTCTATTTAAAAAAAAAATTCACCCCCCAAAAAGAAAATTACTAAGATCGGTTTAATAGAAAAGACGGAGCTGTGCACCATCTGTTGGAACTATAATTGAGGTTAATTTCGAATTATTAAGTAAGAATTAAGCGCTTTAGTTTGCGCTTAATTTATTTGCTAAGGATGGAAAAAAGATTTGCAGATTTAGACTTACACTCAAAAAGCAGATGCAAATCTTATTTTTTTATGACTATTTATAGCAAAGCAATAACGAGGAGTGTATGAAACAAGGAAATAATTAGATTTTCCATGCTAATTAGGAACTGTAGAGTTCATTCAAGATTCCAATTACCAAATTATTTCTCGAAGAAGAAAAAATTATGAAGCATGCTCTTTAATAAATTCATCACAAAATAATTTCATTTGATTGGTAATTTGTATACTTTTTGGTAATAATAATGACTAATTTAATTCCTCTGGGTCGAAATTTGCATTAAAAATACGATGGCCAAATAATTATTTGAAAAATAATTTCGCTTTCACTGTAGCGATTTTTTTTTACTTCGGCCTTAAGCATAATGCATATAATTGGGCGGGGGGATCCTACTTTCTAGAGAAATATGGTGATATTTATCTGCATTCTAATGTCATTCTTAAAATAAACTATCCACTATATTCCCAAAAGCGCTTTTAGAGATTGGACAGATTTCGAAGAAATAACATTAGATATTATATCACTGTGGGTTGTTTTTTTTCTCAACCAAGTGGCACCAAGTTTTAGTGATGTCATAGTCTGTATTATTTTATATGGAATTTTCTTAAGACTAAAAAGGTGAATCTGGCCTTTTAATGACATGAAAATTTATTCTATAAGGGGCTGATTGGTCCATATTGTCCTTTTAGGGGCCAATTTATGTAATTTCTAGGTCTATTTACAAGACTAGGTCTATTTACAAGACTATTTATGTAATTTTTTAAAAATTAATTCTATTTTTGAAGGTTTTAATTTTGCACTGTGAATGTGTTTATTTTAATGAATCATTCTATGCGGAGATACATGGTTGGGATATTTTGCTTAAAACGAGCTTCTGCAATAGCAAATGTTGCAAAAAATTACGATAAATAAAAGCAAACAATCATTTAAAAATCATTTCATATTTTAAACAATTTT
Source organism: Rhysida immarginata (assembly GCA_023313115.1). Classification (NCBI taxonomy): domain Eukaryota; kingdom Metazoa; phylum Arthropoda; class Chilopoda; order Scolopendromorpha; family Scolopendridae; genus Rhysida; species Rhysida immarginata. The sequence goes on from JAHWFO010017593.1 coordinate 2,142,233, forward strand.
TTTAATATTTGTTTATTACTATAAAGCAAATCATTATTATTTATGGAGTTGCAGCAGAAGGGATTTAGAATGTTTCGAGTTCCGCTTCATCTATTATATGATTTTACTTCAAAGAATTAATAGTGTTAATCAAATGTTACATACTTTTTCAGTACAACTCCTACTCGCAGTAATTATACAAATAGCAAATAAACTGGAAAGCTTATTTATGGCACGTAATAGGGACTCAATTATGGCAAAACAGAGAGAAGTGGCGAGGCTTTTGAAATTACTTCTCCCGATAGAAATGTGATAACTATTATATTTTTACAGTGGATTATCATGTCAATAACTTATTTCGTTCCACAGACCATTTATAAATTGATTTACATGGTCAATAACCTGTTTCCTATCCCAAAAATCAAATTAATTTTATATTATTTTATAAATTTTTAAACTTTAATTTAATGCTAAATGTACTATATACTTGAAGTTATCCTTTTAGCTTTAATTACAGTGCAAAGTAACAATATTTCAATAGAAATAAATACAGAACGAAAATAAATACTTTGAAGTATTTAGAAGTTTTTACTTTCACGTCTATGGGATAGTAGGAATATAAATGTAAAACATAAATATAATTCCAAATTCTGCAAGTAAATAAATAAGTTCAATACATACCACTAGGAGATAGGAAAGAAGACCATTAAGTAATGATTATCCTATAAATATTTTTGAAGTTCTTCATATTTCCAAACGTTCGAATGAAGATTTTTTTCATAAATATGTTAGTGAACATTAAAGAATGTTTATGCATCAAACACAAAGAAAAAATTTAAACACACATTCTCATTCTATTCATTTTTCTACTTGCCCGCTAGTTCCAATGCAGCAAATATTCAGCGGTGTTCAATCAAAAATAGTATTTATATAAGAAAAATGTTAAATTTTGATGTAGGGGAGACCTGGGCAAGTTTGATACAGGGGTAGGTTTACACATTCCCTTAGTTCACTTACCGTTGGTCGGAGCGCACTGCCTTCGAGTTGAGGAGTAAGCGTTACAGCCGCCATGTACCCTCAAAACAGTCTGGAGTCAGTCGCGTGTAAGAACAGTGAATTAGATAACTTTTTCTAATTTTTCTTTTGGTACGTAAATTTTCCCACTAATGTATTGGCAGTTATAGGATTTATACCATTAAATCCTCATATCTCATTATTCCTTATCCTGTTAGGCTGTACTTTTGCGGTTATTTTAAGCTATTTGGTTGATTGTTATCTTATGAACAAAAGTTAGAAGCTTAGTTTTAACCAAAACATGGCGATGGGGCAAGACTACTCAAGAAACAAGGGGCAGATTTACACACTGTTTGAGGCCATATAAAAAAGACGAAACCTGGAGAACGGTGGGTATAATGCTCAGAGTGTAAGAGATGGCACTTGATCACTGTATTCCAACAGGCAATTCAGTGTATTTTGTATTCTGTAAGTTTTTATTTGGTAATATTGGTATTTGTATCCTGTATTTGAAATGTATGTGTCCTGACTCATTTGTACTCACTGAATTACACGAAGTAATAATATTGCAAATTGTTTAAATTTTATTTCTAATAACCCTTATATTTCATTATGTTAAATGAGTGGTAACATACCCTAAGCATTGTGTAATCCTGCCCGTTACCTCAAAAAAGTATTTTTAATTTGAAAATAATATAAATTTAGGTAAGTTAAAGGAACCATACTGTAGCTTAAACTTTAACTAATGAATGGAAATGAAAATTGAGTGAAAGAAATTTATTCCTAAAAATATAAAAATAATAATAAAAATGTGTGTAAACCTGCCCCGGTCTCCCCTGTAGCAGCACTATGTCTAACACCATAGGCACTTTATTATTTATTAACCGATAAGAACATTTCACAAATCCTTAAAGACAAACATTAAATGCTCAAATATAAATAATGTGTTTTCCTTTCACATTTCCGTTCTTGATTATAACGAAACAAGACAGCATTACGCATCATGTAAAATTTCTCTCTTCCTATTTTTTAAAAGACTTGAGAGCAAATAATCGGTTTAGAAAAGGATGTCTCAGGCACTATAGTCATCGCATATAAAGACATGAACTATTTCCTGTGGCACTTCCTAAGGAAAAAGTCACTGTATATAAAACCTAAAAAATTCAAAGGCGAAGCTGAAAAATTCAACTGTAAAGGAGAGCGTCTGTGAAGAAATACTGGGCCGACGTTCGCGGAAATAGCAACCGTCGTCAGCAAATGATATTAGATGAACATGGAGCGCACGGAGTGTTTTTTACTTAAATAAATAAACCACACGTCTTACTTGCTAGAAGATGAAACATTAGAAACACTCTATAAGATTAAAAAAAATAGCAGAAAGGTAAAGAAACTAGAAAACGTAAACGAGAAGATTTTTCCAAGTTACAGAATCACTTATAGCATTAAGAAGAAACAATGTTTAAAAGCATTACTGGAGGATATTGGAAATTGTTTCCTGTCGAGTGTTATGAAACATGCATCAGACGAGATTTGGGGCGACACGTCGATTCGAGGCCAGTTTCTTTTCAGGCAGATTAGTCTGCAACTCCTTGAGCTGCTAATAGGATTATTCACCGATGTCAGCGTCGAGGTGGAGTCGATGGCCACAGGGCGCGCTTTCCCTTAGATTTATCGCCAATCAGCTGAAGTTGGTAGAGAAAGAGGGGGGCACACAAGTTCCTCAATGATGATGAAATATTGCCTCTCGAGGCAGATAGAGATGTTCGGCACGTGTGAGAAAAACCCTATTGATTCCTTCTCTTCATCCTATTTTCTTCTTCTTTTCCTGTCTTTCACTCTCTATTTTCTCTCTCTATCTCCCTTTCAACGACACACACATTTCTCTTCACTTACCGGTAGCCGTTTCCCTTTTTTCTCCTTTTCACAACATTTACAAAAAGAACAAAACCCCCATTACTTTCAGTTTTCTCTTTTGGGTGTACATATATCATAGGATAGTTTCCTAACTTTACAGCAAATTTTTTTCTGCTGTTTAAGTTTGACCACTCTTGACTGGAAAACGTTTTGTAGACAATGTTTTATTCTGACGGCGCGCAGAATTCTTCCTCCATGTGTTAAGTTCTCTCTTTCTCTTTCCTTAAACCAAACATGGCTTTATTTTGTCACGAACCCACCGATGAGTCTAAGCCACCCACACTTCGTCTTCTCCTTTCCAGTCACCCCTTAAAATTAATTATTTTTCTTTTTCACCAGCTTCGATGACCCTGTGCTCGCTCTCTTCATTCATCACTTCTTCTATCTCAGCTATTCATCTTTTTCTTTTACCCCTAACCCTTTTTTCCCCCGGTCGTTAATAACCCTGTCTTTCCTCTTTTCCTTGCCTCAATCCCATTCATCTCCTCCTCCGTCTCATTTCTCTTTCACCAACGTAACATCTTGTTTTTCTATGTTTTATTTTCTTTTCCTTAATCTTATTTTTTCTTTTCTTTAAATTTTCGTTCCTGCGGTGAGAGTCAGATACACTATATTCTCATTCACAGAATAAAATATTAGTTGTCAATGAAAGGAACTACATTTAAAGTGGAAAATGCTTTCGTAATATTTATAAATTGAGTTTTTTCCGGTAAATCACTCTGAGAGATCTTTTTTTTTCCTATTATGTATAAATATAATCGTATGACTTTCTGTGTTACATAAGCGTTCTTATTTAACCTATACACTTAAACTAATGATATATTCACCAAATTAATATCAAAAAGAGTGCACTTAAAATAAAAAAAAATCACAAAAAAGTGATAATCTTTTAACCCAGGTTTCGGTTTGTTTGCATTTTATTTATGTATTTCTATTCTCATTTTAATTTTTACAGTAAACCTCTCTATGAATTATTAAAACCAAAATTCTCTAAATCCCTACTATGGGTCCAATATTGCTATTAAGTTTATATAAAGAAGGATAAGCTGTTTCTAATCTATTATACAATGAAATTCCAGGTTTTTGCTTAGGTGTTAACATTTAAGGTTTTTTGAAATTTTATAATTTAAACTATCATTTCCGTTGTTAGGATTGCTGGAAGCTAAAACAGCAATTGCCGTGATTGGCCATCAAATGACCAAAAAAGATATAATTGAAATAATTCGCTCACTATACTCTGTCCAATGAAAGAAAAACTGGGCGTGTCTAATTGAAATTGGAAATTTAACTGAACACGCCAGTTTTTCTTTCTTTGGACAGAGTATAGTGCGTTTTAGATATTGTGATGTTCGCAACATTTTTTCTGAATCGACAACGAGGAGGAAGCAGAATAGAAAATTTTCGATAACTATAAAGAAATTTCTTTACTTCGATTTTATTAGGAGATTTTGTCGGTTATATTATTTTTATTTGTCATTTCTATCTTTTGACTTTTTTAAATTTAAAATTTGTCAATTGTAAATACACAGCACATTCTTATATTCTGTTGCGAATGTCATTCGTACGGGTTAAGCTTGTTTAGTAATAAGAAAAAATTAGTTTTATTTTTGCTGACGCGTTTCGTAACACTGCCATCTTCAGAGCAATGGTTGATATTTTGGATAATGAATCAGGTTCAAATTTAAAATTGTTAAATCTGATAGGCTTTTATTATATTATATTTGTCCTTGATTTAAAAAAATGAAATTACAAATTAAATTAACAAACTAAAAAAAAAAAAAAATTAATTCTCAGACATGACTTAATATCATACTTCCCCCATAACGGCATTATCACCTGTACTTTTATTTGTTAATGGATCATTCCATTCAAAATCTAGATCTTACGGTTTGACTATAAGTGTTACAAAACGCGTCAGTAAAAATAAAACTATAATTATATAAGTGAAGGAGTGGTTTGATAATAATTCGGTAATATAGATATGTAAACTCCTTTTTTAATGAAAATAAACATAAACGTACAATAAAAAAAATACAGTATAATAATAAATTTAGATAATTGAATTAAAGTAACCAAATTTGTTCTAATGAAGCAGAAAAGCAGTTATGGAAAGAAGGTGTAGATCTGACCTTTACAAGAACTATACCTTCTTTCCAAAATTGCTTTCCTTCTTCATTAGAACCAATTTGGTGACTTTAATTCAATTATCTAAATTTATTATTTTATTGTATTTTATTTTGTTTAATTCGTTAAAAAAGGAGTTTACATATCTATATCACCAAAAAATAAAAGTAATTTTTTTGTATTACTAAATTAGAAACATCTTATCCTTCTTTACAAAACCCATTAATTCTTTTGACTTCATAATAATTTTTTAATAAATACGTCTTTGTAAGTAAATTTTATTTTACTGTGCTGCTTTCATAGAACCATTCATTAATTCTGATTTTGAGATTTGAGATTCATTTAATGTATAGCCTATGATTTAATTTTCGCCATTCATAAATCTTTTATTGTTACTAATCTTAAATGCAAAAATTTTATTTTTATAATGAATTTTTATAATCCTACATTTCTTAAATTTTACGTGCTCTGTCTGGTATTAATTTCGAGGAAATATCATTAGTTTAGGTGCATAGCTTAAATAAACAACGCTTTTCTATAATACAGAAATGTGGAAAATAAGGTGGCGTTCAAATAAAAAACTGAATACGTAAAAATAGGGATCAAGATTCATTTAAAAGAAGGCTTGATGTATGGGATATCTTCTTCTATCTTACCTTTTTCCCATTTTTCTCATGTGGTCGCTATTGTTATTTAAGTTTTGGCACTGGCTTTTTATGGTCGGTCCTCTTCCTCACGCAAACCTTTAGAGGTATTATTAGAAAAGGGAACAAACCAAACACCGAAGCCCTCGGTGGTATTCGAACCCGCGACTCGCTGATTACGACGGGATATCTGATCAGCTTAAACGATTATAGGCTGGACTGATTATATCAGCATAACTTTCTAAATTAATGGTCTACCAGATATTGCTTTATATTATATACGTGGAAAAAGAATCCGATATAATCCGTATTTCTTCTAAGGCTGCATGAGCTGTGGGATTGATGCAATTCCATTACTCGAGTGGATAAAATTAAGTTTTACGAAGTCCCAAACTCGTTCTATTCGATTTTGACCAGAGAATCTGTAGTGTGTGACCAATTCCGTGTAATGTTCTCCAGTCACTTTTCAAGATATTTAAGAAATGATGGGGGCCTCAATCAAACGGAAAAAACGCGTTTGTATTTAAATACTCTCCATTGGAAATGTATTTAAATTTTTATGGTATAAAACACTGAATTACTCGAATCGAAAACAGCGATTTAAGCTAATTATTAGCAGGAAGTGAATCATTTATTCATTTCAACATCAGATATATTTCGACTAGAAGCGCTTCTCTTTTAAAATTCATGAGAATTATTACATGGATTAGGTATTATCGACAATAAAGCGTATATTAATTCGCTCTTTGTTGATTGATATTTATGTAGGTTAGTGGAGCAGTGGCCTAGATTCATTATTAATTCAAAAGAATTCTGTGATTGCCAGTCTCCGGTTGTGTTTTGCCTGTGGTTCGGTTTGCTGGATTTATGAAGTTGGTGAGCTACATTGACAAATATAAATTTCGTGGTCATTCAGTGAAGCTATTGCTATCTCCGTTATTTTCCTCTTTATTTATCGCGTTACAGTAACTTATTTATATTTAAAAAGAATGTTAAAAATTACAGAAGGAGAGAGGGGAGTAAAAGCCTTCTTCTATTACTTGTGTACGATCGATAAAAGACAAGCATCGACCGCTTACATCGAACGCTAAAGGTAACTCGATCTTAGTTTACAAATCGATAGTCAACTTCATGGATACAAGTTCGAAATTTTGTTTCAAACAAAGAAAAGCAGTTAATTTTGTGGTTTAAACTTTTAATTAGGATTAGTAATTTTTGACAACGGAAGGGCGATGAAAGTATGATGAACGGTTTCTTCTAGAACTGAAATCTGAAGCTATAATTTGAATAATTTTAGACGTATAAAAATGATAACTTTAAAAGTTTAAAATCAAATATTTAACAAATGAAATAGAAAGAAATTAGCAAAATTGATATTTTATTCATCATGAAGAATAAATTTTTTTACTTCACCTCGAAATCTAATCTGTGATTAATGACATCTAGAGAAAAAAGCAAAGTTACACTTTTATCCTAATAAGATCGTAAAAATAATTCGGCATTCGTGCAGAAATTTGATTTTTGTTTACGTAGTTTCATATGTTCCTTCTTATCTGTTGTCAGCACACGTGAAAAATGACCAAAATGGATCAAGATTTTCAACATGAGCATGTTCCAAAACGCACTTTGCGCTGCAAGTTGTCATCATTTCTCAACCATCAATCATGGAATCGAAATCGATGAAGATTTTATGTAGTGGACGTTTTACTTCTTTTCCTTGGAAGAAAAAAAATTCATTTGCTCTTTATATCGCCTCAAGTTTTAATCGTTACCTCTCAAGAGGTTGTGCCTAATTATTGATTTTATATATTCCACTCAATTAGAGATTTTTTTTCTCCTGGAAAGCTTTGAATTGTTTTCTCTGGAAATATGCCCGAGAGAGAAAGGAAAAGAGAAAGAGATTTATGAACTCAATTACAGTGGAGTACAAAAATCTGAAGTTAATCCATTAATCGTTTCTAAAATGGGCGGCTCTACATTCTTAAGTAATGCTCGCCACCATCAAGAATGGATTTAAAAAAAGGTCCTCTAAATTATCGCTGAAAGCAAATGAACGAAAAAGAAAGTAGGGAAACCATTAAAAAGAATTTAACTTTCGTCATTAAAAAGTTTTTTTTTTTCTATTAATAAAAGGGGAAAAAAAGTTTAATATATAGTTAAACGTACGTATTACCTTTAGCGTGTTTTATGAGCCGCCCGACGGTCGTTGGCCGGGAGGCAGGTGTTGACGGCTCCATTGTTCTAATTGAAAAATATCCTTTATTTCTAAAAAAAAAATGCTTTGGAGTAATGAATCCTAAAAATAGGATGTCTATAAAGATTTATCTTTTTAAAAAATTTAATCTTCTACATAAATTACTTTTTTGACAACTGGACTAAGTAATAGACAGCTTTGTCATGCTGATTGTTGTTATTAATATCAAAATTCTTTAAACTTTTTTTCCCCACTTGAATGAAAACCATACGTATTTACACATTTAATTTTGCAAATAAATAACGCGAACATGATTATTTACAACTATTCATTCCCATAAAAGAAACAAAAAACTCGTCTTAAGTTTATAAATAGAAACATTTCGATTTTCATAAAGGAGAAGATGGTCGGATTGCTGAAACGATTTAAGTCCATTTCTAAGAGAAGGGCAAGTTTAATATTTACAAGTGGGAAAACCTTATCAATTCATAATGAAATATTTATTTCAGTTCCAAAAGTTATGTAATATTTACTTAAGAATTCCAAAAACATATCCTCGTAACTAGTTGTCATCTTCATAAAAATCGATATAAGTCCTTTTTCAGCAGACCATGCCATCGTTTCTTTCTGGAAAAAAAATCGAAATGTTTCTGTTTATCTTCTCGTCTTAAGACGAGTTTTTCCATTTAGAAGAAGTTTTTGACCTCTAACCCAGCTTGTCATCTCTTCTAGGAATTACTGGAGAATGTGATTCAACTGTTTAATAACAGTTTTCATTATTAGTAACTCTGGTATTAATCTGAATATAAGCAGAGTTTTCATACGGTAATAATGAAAAAAACTTTCAAGCTGGATTTGGAACGCAGCTTTAGTGAAGAAGTTGCAGGTTGTAATTCAAACGATTTACTAGTTCCCTTTCAATGTACACTCACTAGAAAAAAAAGTCCTGCAACATCTCTTATGTTTGTGTAGTTTAGATTTTGTCTAAGCTTCTTTTTTTTTCTTCCAAAAAATGACTCTTTCAGCAAAACATATACAATTGTTCGATTACTAAGAGTTATTTTAAAGTATTAAATCGCAAAAATCACTCTTTATTAGTGTGGAACATTTAAAAACATAGTTGCATGGGAGGGACAAAAATCCTGCAACATATAAAAAGTGTAGCAAAAGTTCTGCAACAGCCCATTGAAGCCTTATTTTAGAAACATAGTTCGGTTACTATTTGCTGTCCCCTTATTAACAACGGAAATAACTGAATCATTTAAATTTATTTGCATACTAGAATTACCCTGAATTTTATATTATTCTTTTCATTTGCATTGATTTGCATAATGGTAGGAATGTGTATTAGTTGAGAATGATGTTGATTATTAACACTTTAGATAATGAAATTACCAAAGATATTGAAATTCATTGATCTACAAATGGGGAAACCATTATAATAGAATAAATGAAGGGTTGTAGAGATCACTATTCAACAAAATATTTTGTGGGTTAGTGGTCTCTACAACCCTCCATTTATTTTAGCATTATCCACAGTTTCGTTGGTATAGATCAATTTCCTTATAACCATCATAATGTTTGCAGAATCAGGAAAAAGTGATGTGCGGCCTCAATCTGGGCGCCCAAGAAAGACTTCCAAGGTTCAAACCCGAATATTAATAAGTCTTGCGAAAATATCCAGGCATAAGATTGTCAGTACGATAATCAAGAATCATTAAAAATAGATGTATTGGTAATTTCTATTATAGTGCTCTAGTATCGGGACGATTGAGACGCCATCGAGATTTCATATGAAATGAAGTTCTCGATTCAAGTTACAAAACGAAAACCTCTTCTAACAGCAAGGATGAAGAGCAAACATTTTAAATGGCACAAAATATGGGAAGACTAGAGTGGTAAGAATAAAGGGCTGAAGAGTTGCTGCCTAGCTAAAACGGTTAAACATTGTGAAATGATGTGATTTTATATAAGTCTTCACATTGTGAAAGAAACGTCTACTTCCTTCTGCTGACTACTATTTATCGCGCAGAAATTTTGGTTACCAGCTTGATGGATCACCTCCATACAAAGCAAGGAAAACTAAAGATTACTTTGAGAAGGTGGGAATTAAGGTTTTGGGTTAGCCAAATAATTCACCAGATCTCAATTCCATTGAAAAACTTTGGAGTCATTTGAAAAAAAGGATAAAAACCAAAAAAAATCCCACAATCTTTGGTCAGAAATTACACCAAATGCATGTCGATCATTGATACGAGGGAAAGTCAGTACATAAGTCACAAAACGTGATTTAAAATATACTAACTGGGAAATACAGCTAGATTTGCAAGCTATTACCTCCTTATTTCTCAACATATCCCCGCTGTTGTTAATGCTTTTTCCCTTGATGTTCTAGTACTTCCATACTTTCTCATAGAAACTGTGCTTTGCTGGCTGAGCCTTTTGCACTTCACGTTTAATCTATTTGGTATCTGCAAAACGCTGGCCGCCAAAGAGATGGAAATCGCTCAGAAAAAAACAAAAAGCATTAACAACAGCGAGGTTGAGAAATAAGAAGATAATAACTTGCAAATCTAGCTGTATTTCAAATACCTATTCCACTTAGTATTTAAATTACCATTTGTGACTTACTGACTTCCCCTCGTAGATTCAATTGCAGGGCGGAATGTGACAGTTTTTAAAGCAAAAAAATTTTTTAAAAGGGCCACTAGTTATTAACCTTATATTTTTCATTAGTTCACTTTATGATTTGCTATGGCATCCAATTTTGGGGCTATATTTCCAACTTTTAATTTATCCCGGCTCCTCCGTATTCAAAAGCGGTTTATGAGAAGTTTTCTAAAGCTTCGTAAATCTACCCGTTCCCTATCTGTTAAATCTTTATGGTGTCGTTATTATATTTCAAATTTATAAAATACAGTTAACCACTTTCATTTTTCAAGTTTCCAATAGCCATTTAAATCTAGCCTCTTCCCTTCCAATTTTGCGCCAGAGTGATTTTCATCCTTATTCTACCCGTTACGCAAGAACTATCAGAATCCCCGTCGCAAGTTCCAACTATTTACGTCGCTGTATTTCTTATGCGGGTGTCAGATGAAGGTCTCATCTACCTGAGGCATCCGTGCTTCTCCGTCCACGGCCACCTGTAAAAAGACCTTTCTCTGTATTAATTACTCTAAACCCTAACCATTATTGATTCTTGCTTGTGTATTGTTTTGTACATACGATATTACCTATTTTTACTTTCTTATACATAGTATAAGGAAGTATTGTAATCACGAAAAATTTCGACCTCCAGATTTTCACTGATCTTCACGTTTTAGGGTCCCTAGATTACGAAAAAGTGATTTCTGGAAAATGTCTATGTAGCTGTGTGTCCACGATAGCGTCCAAACGGCTAAAGCTATCGAGACCAAACTTTAAACTTAAGATTATAATCTTCCTCGGGAGGTCTGATTAGTTTTCCAGTGGAATCGGTAAACCGGAAGCACCAAAATATAAATTTTGAAATATCTCGTTAACCATTGCGTTTATGAAAATTTTGAAAGGATTGAAAAATGTTACATTTACAATTTTAAACAACTTTTGTTAAGAAAGTTTTTCAAAATTCCAATCGGAAGTACCATTTCTACTCTAGTCAAAATCCAGTTTTTTGCTAATATAGGCGAAATAAGACGGAATAGGAAAATTTGTAAAGTATACAAAAGTATTTAGAAGTTAATTTTAACAACTTTTGTTTACGAAATTTTTCAAAATTCCAACCGGAGGTACCAGCGTTACTCTTATCAAAATCCAGTGTTTTGCTAAAATAGGCGAAAGAAAATGGTATAGGGAAATTTGAAATCTATACCAAAGTGTTTGAAAGCTCATTTGAAGTAACTTTTATTCACAAAATTTCTATTGGAAGTAGCCTATTTAGACAGTTGTTTAATTTTTTTCTGCATTTGGACCAGGACATTTACGTATAAGAAAGTCGGGTGGTGACCACACCTCATTTTTGTAATTTTTGTTTGTTATTTGTCCGCCCAAAGATCTATCTCGTCGGCTTCCTCCATAATAGCTTTGGTCGGATATAACCTGTATTAACCCAACAACAAATAAACAAACAAATAAATAATGTTGCAGAACTTTTGTCCCTCCTATGCGCACTAAAAAAGCGTGATATTTGAGATTTAAAACTTTAAAATAATCTACTAGCAATCGCCCTATTGTGTTTGTTTTATTGAAAGCGTCATTTTTTTTCTTTTAGCGTACAAACATGCTTAGAGAAAATCAAAACTATACAAACACATGAGATGTTGCAGGACTTTTGTCTAGTGAGTGTAGTTAGTTAAACATGCCCATTTGTATTCCATGGTTTTTAAGTTCAAATTTATTGATGATTAAAACAGGATATAATAGTAAACTCAGTCATTTAATTGGATGTGTGTAACTTTTTCAAATATAAATTACATTCACTACAGATGAGATTTCGAACAAGATACGAGTAAAATGGTAGAAGGATAAAAAAACACAACACGCCTATCATCAACGAGGAGTAAAAATTTAAATGGAATAAATGTCAAATAGTCTCAGGAAGCATATATCTTTGTATAATTAGGATACTGAATTTGCTCTCACATAAAAATGTATTATTCCAAAATGTCATTTATCACTTGATCTATATGACCACGCTGGTAAAGAGCGCAGTCTCCACAAATGCCTACTAACTGTCAGTTTCACAGTAATTCAACACCGTAATAGTTGATTAGAACAATCATGCCATTTCCTCAAGTGTATACAGTAAGACATAACTGCTTGAGTTTATTATTAAAATATTGTAATTAGCAGCATTAAATTATATATGTAGCCGAAGTTATTTGTAGTCCTGCTAAGATCAGTTGTAAAAGAAATATGGTAATCTCAGTATTTAATCAGGAAATCAGAAATCTTTTATTGCTTATAATTTATATTATAATGATGAATTGAAGCTTGTGCAGTCATTATATTGATCAGCTACCTGGCATGATCGACCTCACAATTTAATCATTCTCTGGAATAAATTAATATATTTTTTTTGTTGAGCACGTAAGCTGATCATACTATTTGATAAATAGCTGATGATAGTTTGCAAAACGACCCGAAATTACTACAAAAGAAACGATCGTACACACAAAAAAGGTGGATTATCAGCTATCGCGATCGCGTGTTGTTATTCTTGCAACACTTAATATGGTTGGAGTCGCAAGTGACAGCCGGGGGTCAAAACACTCCGTGCCATTCAACCCGTTTGACACGCAACAACATCCTTCGGTGAATGAAAATCAATACTATTACTGTTATACATAGTAACACAGCAAACAGAAGTAGCGTCTAATTCGATTTCTCTTTTAACTCTCGCTAAGCTAAAATCTTCACTACCGCTTTCTGATTTTCTTGCAAGCTATTCAATGTTTTCAGTGATTTTAAAAATTAAAATTTAAATGAACAAAGCGTGTGAATGGTGAGTTCTCTGTGGGCATCTTTATTTCTTATTAACAGCTATTTTTGGCATTTTTTGCGACTTATAATGAAGTTCATAAAAATTATCAATAACATAATATAATTACCTCAAGTAATTACCTCAAAGAGTCCTTTTTCATCTCTTACTGCCCATCTCTTTTTGAAATGCTTCCAATGTCTGCCTTTTAACCTGTGTAGTCATGCGTTCTTCAAAAATGTTGAGTTATTATAACACGGCACTCATTTTGAAAAAATAAACTGTTTGTTCTTCTGATAATTTCTGAAAATGGATCATGTTTCACGTGAAGAAATATGCCTACGTTAAGCCAGCAGGAAAGGATCGGGCAGCGGAGGCCACGGGCTATACTCGCTATTCTTGCGATCTCCAGTGTTTAAAAAAAAAAAGTGTAAATGCAGGGTTCAGTCTTTAGAATGTAATTTTACCAATTAACACCAGATGTAAATACCAATCATCTTTGAGAAGTTTTACTGTATTTTTAGAAGATTAATTATAATCATTGACTAGATTCCTATAGAAATAGAATATTAGTCTGCATTTGGAAATTTCGGTCAGTTATAAGAAATGTTGCAAAAATACAAAATAAAAGTCACAATGCAATAAGCGTGCTGGTAGACTGAGAACTCCGAAGGCTTTTCAAGTTAGATGAAGAGTTGCAGCAGGCGGTGACCAAGTGGATGCGTACTCAGCCAAGAGATTTTTTTTCTAAAGAATCATGCAACTCCAGAGGTCTGGAACACCTGTAGTGAACATAATAGGGATTACGTCGAAAAGTGATATCATTATGTTCAATAAATTACGAACAATTTAGAGGATGGGCGCCATGATAAGAGGGGGCTCCCAAAGATGACCAAAAAAAAAAAAAAATGCTCACAACGAATAGTAATTTTTGAGTGAAGCTTTCGCCCCGTTGTGCGCATTTTTGTATTTTATGGTATAGTAAAAATAGAATTGTAATATGATAAAACTGGCCCTGACTACCAGTATCAATTTATATACACTCTATCTTCAAGACCCTATATACGAGTGTCTCGTAATTAACCTGCAATACAAAAAAAGTGAAAACATTTAATTATATTTTTTATAAGCTTTTATTAACTTTGCTGTGTTAGTTGTTTAGGTAAAATCTTGTAATCAATATTAAACCAACTTTCCGACAAGCTCGGGAGCTGCAATTTGACACACTTATGCAGAATCGATGACAATTTATGATAAAGAAAAAAATTTTCAAATCGGTTCATTGGTTCGTGTTCTAATGGTACTAACTCATTACTACGAATTGATTGTTGTAACAATTGGACATTTCGTTATGGCGAGAGTAAATGTATCTATTGTTTATTGTTGCAAAATTAAGCTGTATTGTTGCCACTAAATAAAACATTATAAAAGCTTGGTTTGATAAAACTTTTTTATAAGCTTTTTTTAATAATCTTATTTCTTCAAATATGTAATGTAACTTCGCAAAATGCCCGGGCAAAAAACGAAATTGACCAAGTATTCTGGATTTGTCCAAATTTATTAAGGCAATTCCAACTTTCCTCGAACATATGTAGAAGTGCTCCATTTTGATATTTGACCATAACATATACAAATAATTGAAATATGGTTTTATACCGATCTGTAGGGAATCAGAACCTTTTGACCTAGAATCTCTGAAGACATTTTCCAGCAATTAATTAATCTACGAGTGTTATGAAAGAGACAACGATATTCAATTAAAGTCCAAGCAAAAAGCCTAAAAAAAATCACAGAACAATTTTACAAGGGATATTTGTGCCAATTTCACGAATAATTTTGTATCTATATCCTGCTACGGTTATGTGTTTTGATAAAAAAAAATATAGTCATATGTATTTTTAAAGGTATCTCAATGGTAGTTATAATTAAACTTTCCCTATTTAACCGTCTCTATGTGGAAAACGAACGGTCGCACGAAGTGGAACCGTAATGTGAACATAGTCAAAGACCGGGGAAAGAGAAATAATGAATAAGCGATTCCATTAAAACACATTTTAATGCGTTCCGATATCATACACTATGCTTGATTTTCGTGGACGTGGAGTCCATCAGACAACAAAGTATTCGAAATGGCTAATATGTAAAAGTAAGCTTATATGTTGATGTTAAAATTACTTAAGCACTTGAATTGAAATATCGGTTCGGAAATGTTTTTCTCTCTTTTTTTTTGTTATCTCATCAGAAAAACTTTTCTTTTTTATCTCTTTCTTTCTTTCCACCGGAAGAACTTCCGGAATTTCCTTCGTGCTCTACCTGTACACCATATATTACTTGATTGAACAATTGTAGATAAGCGGTTTTGTTGCACATTTTCCTTTTTTCTCTCCACAAAAAAGTGCTCTTACCCTATCCGCAATCTGGTTGTGACTTATTTTTGGTCGTTATGGCCAAGTTCCTTGTGCCGGCTTCGGAACAACTTCCCCATCGCTTGTTATTAGTTTTTTTTCCCCCTTTCCCCCTCCTCGCAGTCATTGATTTCGCCAGTGCTGGACATAGAGAGAGAGAGAGAGAGAGAGAGAGAGAGAGAGAAAGGAAGGGGTGTGAGAGCTGGTTGGGAATTGGAGGGTGGGATAAGACGATGAGAGTTGGCGGTGGGTATAATTGGTCGCGGTGGCCGTCCGACTAAGTCATTCATCAACCGTCAACAGATGGCTGGCGTCAACGCGTACTCCCCGCCCTATGGGGTCACACTGGCCGCCTAGAACCCAATCCACAGTCAAACGCAAAGAGTTTCCCGGGAATTACAGTCAAATAATGGGAACGTAATTAAAAACTGTGTTTGTAGAGCAAAAGGCCTCGAAAAGCTTCTCAGGGGTGGGTTTAATGAGCCATTGCCAGCCGTAGATGCGACTATCTCCGTCGCTTAGGTGTGACGCCGACTAAATGAAAATGTTCAGCTCGGTGGGAATCACGTCTGCAGGGACTTTCTCTGCTAAAAATCTCTTAATCAGAAAAAATATAAAGTTCAAAAGCTACGTAATTAAAAAAGATATATAATCCTAGAATTACAGTATTTAAATTGGAAAAATAATGAGATGGACCTTGCTTTAATTCTTATTGTGAGCTTTTTTTTCCCTTTTTAATTACTATCATTGTTATTATGTGTAATTTTGTGATAATAGTTTCGGTAATTTATAGAAATTTCTCCGGTTTTTACTCCAGCTCATTTCTTCACATGTGAAGTAAACTGCTATAGTAAAATCAGTAAAAGTTGTGAGTAATTAATTTGCTTCACCCTTTCCTAGAAAACTTGCTTGGCATTTGTATATAATACGTGGTCATTCAAAACTCTGTACAACCGGTTCCAAAGTGCTAACCATTGACAGGAGCTTACAACACATCTACCACTGTAAAGAGGGGATTGTCAAGTTTGTTGAGGTTATCTCTGAAATAGTTCTGTTTGCGTAATAGGAGGATAATATCTCTAATGGGAATTGATGAGTTGATTTTCGGTTATTGTTAATGTGTCCATTAAGGATAACTTGGTATATAAAATAAGTTAACTACATCTAACGATATTGCTTTGGTTTCTTATTTGGTTTCTAATGTCTTGAGATTTTCCATTACTTGCATGCTATTTTTGATGCTATATGTTGATTGAAAAAGGCATTTTCTTGGAGGATAGTTGCAAGCCATTTAGCTATTTGTAGAAGGGTGCTAGTGAGCAGTTAACAATAGTTCTTATGTTATTGCCTGATTAATGTACTTTGATTTTTGCACGTAATGTTGGGGTGGAGGGGTTTGTTGTCATGAGAAATCGGGATGATTAGTTCTTGAGGTTGCCGAAAGAGGTAGGAAACCACCCAGCAGGAATTTCATTTAAGATTCGGAACAAAAGCCCTACTGCTAAGAACATTAGAATATGGCGTCAATCGTTCCAAGAAATGGGTTGTTTGTGTAAGCGGAACGCACAGGTCGGCCTCGTATCTCTGATGAAAACATCAAACATGTTCAGCAGATTTTCCATTACAGTCCAAGGAAGTCTGCCAACCGAGAGTTCGGAGTGCCCCATCTGATGATATGAAGAATATTTTGCACTTTACCGCCATTTTGCAATTCGGTACGGACTTGTGAATACCAGTAAGTAAGCCAAAAAGAATAATGGACATGCGCATTTTATGAGACATAATGCTAACATTTTGGTTTTAACTAAAAAATACACGAAGACTTACTATAAAAAATTTCGTAAATTGGCGCGGTAATGGAATTGGTAAAGTTTAAATTATTTTATTATAAAGTTACCTATACATCAATTGGAATCGCATAATCTCTTCGCATTTTCGAGATTTTCCCTCCATCGAACCAAGTGAATAAGGAGTAATAAATGAATTTTCAGTTTTACAGTTTACACTAAGCATTACAGTGTAAAGTCATTGCTCATACAATGCATTTTCTATTGGCATATATATTAATTTAGTAAAGAGCTTGTAAATTAAATTAAATTAAATTAAATTAAATTACATTAAATTAAAAAGTAATTATAAAAAGTAATTAAAACATGATAATTATACTGTAATTGAAAAACAGCAAGTGTTCTATTGTAGCGCTTATTTCTGTAAGTTTCACTGCAGGTCTGTCTGCATGTGTCTGTCATTCTGCCCCACTCTTACTCTTTTTCTTTCTCTCCTGCCTGTCGCTATTTTTCCCATCTCTTTTTAAAATCCAGAATCACAATGGTTCGTTCCAATTTCATTTCCCTTGACCCGAAATTGCTCAGTAAAAGAGTGTCGTTTCGTTAGGCTTAACGCGACGCGCGCCATATGAAATTCAGCCCTGGTGAAGTGGAAAATGAAATCAGATGCTCTCTGATAACCCGGTGTCATTTCATAAACAGTTGAAGGGGGATTGTGAGTCGCGGGCCGTCCGCCTTCTCCCGGCAACAGACAGCTGATGACGCGGTCCTGCTGAGATCCAGTCGCTGACAAAGATTTCCAACGGGTAAAGGAGGGGGAGGAAATATTCTTCTTCCCACTCCTCCTCAACCTCGTCCCACCCACCCTTCCAACCATCATTGCTTCTAAAAAAAATTCAAAAAATATAAAAAAAAAAAAAGGAAAGCGGGAGAAAAAGGAACCTACCCCAACCAAGCCACCGTGCAATAAGAGAGCCGCCGTCTTTTCATTCTTATGAAATTCATTGTATAAAAGCAGAGCTTAAGCTCCCTTCCAATGGTGTATTTATATAAAAAAAGATGAAGTAGAAGAAAGGAAGATTTTCTCGGAGCTTTCATATATGAAAGAGATAAACCGCGAACCTTGGCAATTGCCACCCAAAGACTTAACGTTGATGAACCAAGAATCGAGTGAATTTTTCCTCTCTCTTTCCTTCTATCTATTAAATAAAATCACACGAAGAAAGAAGGAATGTTAAGAACATTATGTTCCTTATCAGAGATGAAATGAACATTTTGTTATCCGGCTTCATAGCATATGAAGAACTACTGAACTGGCTAAGGAGAGTTCATCTCTGATTATTGAATTTCATGTAATTTACCCACTATTGGAGAAAAATGGAGAAAAATCCCATATGCCACTGTAAACAAAGCTAGCATTTTTAGAGGTGGAACGTTTGAAAGTCAAACGAATGACAAAACTCGCAATATGTTTTGGCAATTAAAAACAAAAACAGATGGATCCCGTCAAAATTTGACGGTAAACAACCCATCTTATTATGAATTTGCATCTCTTTAATTAAAAAATAAATAAATAAAAAAAATCATCACAGCAACAATTAGAATAACAGGGCAGCTTAAAAGCTGAGAACTTTGCACGGAAGCCAATATTTGCGGATATACTTAAAGACAGTTTTTATCATATCACTACGCATGCGCTTAAAGCAATTTATAATTGTAAATTACCGTTAATTAATAGTAATTATGGACACAAAAACTTTGACAAATCTACTGATAAGATTTTTCATTTAAGACCAAAATGCAACACCTAGGAGGAATGAGTCGATTTATTTGAAATTTTACACACATGTAGCATTAATGGCATACAATAAATGATTCAAATTGCAAGACAATACGTCCAGAAGAATGTTGAACAGGGTGGTTCCCATGCCCCAGTAGACTAAATTAGTAGGCTGTATAACCTCCGCGAGCTTGAATGCAGGCCTCGACTCTTGCATGCATGCGGTCATAAAGATGCTGGATGTCGTCTTGGGGTAAGCTGTCCCAAGCCTCCTGAGCATGCTGGCGAAATTGTGGAATTGTTGCAGCTGGTGTGCAGCGACGATGAACGTTACGTCTCATCATGTCCCACACATCCGGAATTAACGACAAGTCTGGAGATCTTGCTGGCCAGGGAAGTTAGCATGCTGTAAGGCCTACATGCTAACACGGGCATGTGTGGACGGGCGTTATCCTGCGGGAAAAACATGTTACCCTCCTGTTGCAAGAAAGGCAGAAGAACAGGTTCCACAATCTGGTGGACGTACAGAATGTTGTTCAATGTTCCATCCACAAACGATAAGAGTGATCGCAAATTGTAACTGATCTCACCCCACACCATTACGCCAGGGGTTGGACCTGTGTGCCTAGACGGATGCACTGTGGAAGATGGTGCTCTTCGCCGTACAGGGAGAATCTGCTCTCATCACTATAAACCACAGACTTCCAGTCGGCAGTTTCGCGGAACCACTGCAACCGCACAGCATGGTATTTTTGCAGAAGTAAGAGTATGGATACAGGAATACGTGCCCGCAGTCCTGCAGCTAGCAAGCGGTTACCAATGGTCCATCTTGACAAAGCTGGTGCCACGCTGGTCCTTATCTCTGCTGTGGCTGACATACGGTTGCTCAAAGCTTTTCATACGATTCGACGGTCTCAGCGTGAGTCAGTAGTCCTTCTGTAAACCACAACTGACAACATCGAGCCACCACAGAAACTTTACGACGATCTACGCCGCGATACGCTGATGATACCATCCAGCCTCTCGAAGTCTTATAATCCGACCTCTGTCAAACTCCGTGAGTTGTTGCACAGGAGCACGGCAGCGTGTGCAAGGCATTGAAGTTGTTGTCACCACACATACAGTCAACTGTTCCAGTACAATGCAGATGCCAAACTGATGATTTCATGCAAATCTGCTCGGAACCATTCTTCTCCAGGAGGGGCATGGGAGCTACCTTGTACAATGTTCTTCTGGACGTATTGTCTTGCAATTTGAATCATTTCTTGCATGCCACCAATGCTACATGTGTGCAAATTTTCAAATAAATCGACCCATTTATATAGGTGTTGCCTTTTTTGCCAGCAATATATACAGGGTGATCCAAACTTATCCAGCATAATTGTTTAGGAACATTGTATGGTTCAAATGGAACAAAAAATGTTCCATGCTGGATAAGTTTGGGTCATCCTGTATACTGATTTTTAAGAAAATTTTTGTTTTTTTCATGACGTTTAATTAAAAATTTTTTTCGGGAAATTCGGCAGAAAAAATGAAAAAAAGGGAAAAAATGGAAAAATGTGGATAATAGTAATGAAAATAAAGAAAAACTCTTTCACCACAACAAATATCATAAAGGAAAAATACGACGTGAATTTTTTCCATTTTTTCCTTTATGATATTTGTTGTGGTGAAAATTTTTTTCTTTATTTTCATTTCATGATTTTTCGCAAACGTGGCTTATAAAAAGGTGTGACGTATAGACCAACAATACGGTAAAAAGAAAAAGTTGCACCTTTAAAATGACAGACAAATGTCTTTTAGTTAAACTTGGAAAAGAAGCTCTGAGTCAATTTTTTGTTCTTTAGCTTTTTGATTGGCTTGTTTTAACTGAAATTCAATAATTTAATTTTTAACGAGTTTCACTATTTTCTTGATATCCAAGCTAGAAGAAATCAAGAATTGTATTGTTTCTAGAAGAAATCGATAATAGATAAACATTGAGTGTTTTGTTAAGAGGTCTATTATGCAAACAAGCTTCCAGGATATTTTATTTCTTCAAAGCATAGAAATGACTGAACTCTTTTAAAGCTTAATTTTGGATTCCTGAAAGTTCTTGAAACTGCTAATATTAACTTTCATCCTTATTTGTTTAATAGTGGCGCTGAATTTCGATCCTGGCAAACGTTATAAATATTTTATCATTTCCAGCGAATGCATCTTAAAACGACCCAAACATTTGATATTATAGTAAAAACATAAACAAAGCTCCCCATCTCCATGGGGAACTTGCATGATTTTCATTTTCCGATTAAAAGCACTGTTTCATTCAGATTGTGTTGCGCTGAATCAGAAACTCGTCGTTAAAATTATTAGAAACGATAAAAAAGTTATTAAAAATACCATTAAAAACGTGTAGCCACGCCTTCTAATAAAAACGATGTCTGACGTCACTCGCCACTAAACCGTAGCCGACTGAAAAGACAGGCCCCGGCGCATTCATAGTTTATTTATTTATTTATTTAATTTTTGAGATATAATACAGGTTGGTTACAAGATGGCCATCCAGGGCCAGTATGGCAGAGCCGACGAGGTAGGTCCCTGGATGGGTACAGGAAAACGTGAGTTTACAATTAATGAACTTATAGAAGATGATAAAAGAATGCTTTACAAGGGAGGGGTAAGGTGGAGATATTTTTTTAATCGGGAATTGAAATTGTAGGCATTTGTAGAAGAACGG
Source organism: Rhysida immarginata (assembly GCA_023313115.1). Classification (NCBI taxonomy): domain Eukaryota; kingdom Metazoa; phylum Arthropoda; class Chilopoda; order Scolopendromorpha; family Scolopendridae; genus Rhysida; species Rhysida immarginata. The sequence continues at coordinate 2,164,251 of JAHWFO010017593.1, forward strand.
AGGTCTGGAGGTAAAGATGACCTGAGTCTGTTGCCAGCAATGGATATACTTTTGAGCTGATAGGTTCGTTTAATTAGAGGGGTTGGGAAGGGGTTACTGTGGCGGGTGTTATAAGGGTGGGTGTTGATGGATGCAAATAAGTGTTGGGGGAGGGAGATGTTTGTGTGATTATTGAGTGCTTTGTAAATGAAGGTGGCAAGGTTAATATGGTAGAGTTGGTATATTGGGATATTCATAACTGAGAATAAATTGTCAGACAAGGATTTTTTAATTTTCTCTATTTTCATTATTATGTGAAAAAGCCTGCTTCATCATATCTGCAATTGCTAAAGATGTTCGCGTAAATTTCAAGTTTAGAAATATTGTTTAGCTTCATTGAAGTGCTTATAAATTCCTTATATTGGAATGAAAAAAACACATTTAGTCCTGTTCTATCACATACAGATTCCTACCGTTTCGTATTGTGGTTTCCTTATGAAATGCTTTAAACCTATTCTCAAATCCATTTCTGCGCCTATTCATTATTCGTAGTTTTGGAAGCGTTCCACACAGAGGAAAATTAGATATTATACCAATACAAATATAAGACGGCTATAATTTTGTTGCTAGGCATTATACGTGTAAGTTCGTAATTGGTTAAGTAAAATAATCCATAAAATTTATTATGAAGTTAATATAAAGTATAAACACAAAGGATTTTTTTAACGTATGATCCGTGTTTCCTTTTCCTTGCTTTATAGGTAATCGATAAAGAAAACTGGATCTTTACTAGATAATAAATTATTTTATGTAGCTTGCTTTATATATAAATATGTATTTAATAGAGTGCGTTTCAATTTAATGTAATCCATATATTTCTATAAAAAATTCATACCATCAAAAAACTTTTTAAGCAGATTTCATCTCTGTACACAAAGAAAGCTAAGTTCACGACCTTTTATCGGTTTCTCTTTCAAATTATTTTATCCCGATAAATATTGATGAACGTTTTATGCACACGCTCGCTAATGCAAAGCTAGCACAGATGATAAAAAGTTCCTTTATCATGCGTTCATCGATTTATAAGACGGACAGTTCACTTTGAGAAACGATGTTCATCTGCATTTAAGTAGCTCTCATTCTACTCTTTGAGCTTTCCTCGTAAGCATAAAAAGAAATTCCATGATGGGAAAAATGGCATGTGATCACCCTTCACTTGGTGTATCCGATGCCAAGGTTTCCCAATGAATTGCATCTTCTCTCGACTCTTCTTTGAAATCTTGTCTCCACAACACGAGTAAAGAAGCAATCGGAAACTGTCCGGGTTTTCTCCTGGCTAGGAATCCGCGATTCCTTTGCCGTCTCTGATTCTTCTTTTCTCCATTTCTTTCACCATTCTTCCTCCCTCCATCGTCTGTCTTTTCCCCTTCTCCAAGCGTAACGCTGTTACATAAAGTAATCAATAAATCAATGAGATCGAAGGGAACAAAAGAAAAGAGAAGGGAGATGCTGGAGAACATGTGATCGAGACTTGGACCGCCTGCCATTATCGTGCGAAAACTGCACACACACACACACGCAAACACTCACACACACACACAAACGCACACACAAATAGGCAGATATAAGCACAGCACACACATTCCACGACGACAACGAAGAAGAAGGAGGAGAAGAAGAGATCGGTGAAATGAGACGAGTCTATATCGTTTCTCTGGATTCTTTTTTCATCATTGGCAGAAATCGATGAAAAGCTCCATTTTTTGGCAGTCATATTTCAACCTAGTCAGATTTTCCCTTTTGCAAAATATCTTGAGATCCATGTTAAGAATTGTTATTAATTGGGTGAGAGATGTGAATAAATATTAATAGCAATAAGTCTTATACACAGAATTATAAATTTTCATGAGTAATACAAAAAGTAAAATAATTTTAAAAGAAATTTTTTTATCGTGTCGAAATTCATATAGAAAATATTAAAAAAGAAAAAATTATGAAATCAATAATTAATTGTTGCAATTAGAGTCGATTTAGCACTGTGAGAGCCCTGGGTAGAAGGTACACTAGCGCTATAATGCGGAAGCCCCTGGGCAAATGGCCCGATTTGCCCTCGGCCCTGGTTGCAATATACCTATCATTCGTTATATGGGACCTATCCCTCGTTATTTGGGACGCGTTTTCACTATAAAGCAGTAGGTGTATAGTAATCGTAGAACTAAAAAGGTACATTATTGTAGTTTTTTTCAAAGCAAACATTATGGAAAAAGAGGTAATTGTGATCAAAATACTTCAAAGACTAAAAAACGGAGAATAGCTATATCACTGGAGAAGTTATAAAGAACTACGAACGTAACGAGCTCACCTTACGCGTTTTCATATTACACGATTATTTTATAGAATCAATTAATCGCATTGGTTAAAGCGAGAGACACCTATACATAAAAAGGCAAAGCCGGAATAAATATTTTTACGAACTTCTATTGAAATAACATAAACCGTTATGGTCAGTTGAAACCGAGAATTTTTTAATCATAGATATAAATTAGACCAAGATTTCAAAATAAAATCCAGTATTTGTCTGAAAATACTTATCTGAAAATTAAAATTTTAAAAAATGTGTAAGATATTAAATTTACTCAAATTGCAATTGGATTCCAGATTGTTTAACTATTCTTATTTCTACGAAACATACGCATATTAAAACTTCAACTAATGAAATCATTTCCTAAACAACTTCTCTTTCTTTAAGATTTTAAAGCTATTTTCAAGTTAAGATAATTCGTGGAAGATGTTTAGCCGTTTTATTGTACATTCTCGAAAACTATTTCGGCTTTAGGAGTTAAAAGTTTGCGGATTTTAAATGGGGACATTTTATTCGGGACACAAGTACTTAACGAAATTAAATGTAAGTCCCCAAAGAAATTTCAAAGAGCATAAGTTAGCTTAAGATCATTAGAACTAAAAATTAATTCATTCGGTTAATTGCTGCCGTTAATTAACAGTTATAGTCATTAGGGGAATAACGTGAAAATTTTTCCGGTGACCAATATTGCTGGTGCGCTTTCAACAGTAATCGTTCTTTGCGTGGTTATGACGAAAATCAATTTTAATTCTGCGTGAAAATTCAGCAATCATTTATTCGACTGGAAATTGCGACTGATTGGAAAAGGTGATTGCCAAAGCCGAGAGTCGGCCGTTGTAATCCTATCTTCCTGCCATCATCGCTGACTCATAGGGAACCAGGATGGAGGCTTCATCCGGTTTACCAGTGGGCTGTCAAAGTCAGGTGATTTTGATGACGAGTCCTGACAACGATCCCCTGCTTGCCATTATACTATATTAGCCCCGGTTGCAGCTATATCAGCTGCAAACGATGGCGAAAAGGCATTACACAGGGCTGACTGGTGTACTTTGCCATCCATCCGTCGGTCGGTTGCGGCGGTGGAATTGCTGACTGGAAACAACCGCCACACCACCTCCGCCTCCTCCTCCTCCTCCTCCTTGATAATAGCATTAATATGGATGAAAAGTCCTTGACAAGCAGTCGACACGATTGACATCTGGAAACTCTAATGAATAATTTTAGTTAATAACAAGCACGATAAAAGATCTTGAGAATTAAAATATAATGGAGAAGTGCTGTTGGGGGTGTTTGCCAGCTCCAATCGTAACGAGCCCCTCTTGATAATAATGCTTGCATTTATACAAGTATTACGGTAAATTAAATGAATAATCGCCATTTATTGAGTGTTTATAATGTTGTTTATTTAGCCACTGATTGAGTGTTTGTAATTGAATATGAAGTTATTTATATTTGAAATCCAATATCTGGTTCACTGTTAATTATTGCGATTCTTCAGCTGACCCTTTTAATGATTTTCCAGTTAGTGCAGATATTAACGTATAGATAAATATTGAAAATTTAAACCATTGAAAATTTTCGCCATTTTTCCTTGCTATGCGTTATTTTTCTACAAAAAATCATGCATTCTGCTTTGCTCATTTATTTATCGTTAATAAAATTAATTATCGTTTACATTTAGGAAATTTTTGTTTATTCGTTATCAAAATCCTCTTATTCAGACTAGTCAGATACTCATTTTCATTAAAAATACGTAACAGTTTGTTTTTTTTTTTTGCATATCTCTTGGGGGTTTCGTTTATGCATAATTTCGTTTCTCCTAAGTAAATTAAAAATTATAAATTCATTCATAAATAAATTGCTGTTAAAAACGAATAGCATTATTACAGATTAGCATCAAAAAAGATAAGGATTTTTTGAAGGAGTCTCTAAATATTTATAGAGAGAGTTTTACTTTAAAAATTTCATTATTTAAACAAAAAAGATTTTCTCATTTTGTTCAACTTGTTATAACTTAAATAACCATTCAAAAAATAAAACTTAAAAATAAAAAAAAATTATCTTTTCTAGATTAGAAAAAAAATTCCTGGCTTATTTTAACAAAACCCTGAATAGGATGTGTATTATTTCTGGAGAAATGTGTAATAACTGCATTTATAAATCTTTTTTTTTATTTTTTTATTTTTTGAGGAAAACATGATAGAGCCTATCAGGTAATTCGCATTTTAAAGTAACGATATTTCTGTCCAAAAAAACAATCTCAAAAAACCACACTGCTTTTTCAAAGTCATAGTTTCTTCTCTTGTTCCGAAAAAGTAATACGGAAAAAAACAATAAAACAAATTAACTTAAAAAATAATAGTAAAATTTATTTAAAAATTTTTTTAAAAAAAAACTCACCTCCCCTCGTACAAAATGTAAAACTCTAGATAAAAAGTAAAACTCCAATAAAATAATTTTTCTCAATCTACAAAAATCTACTTACAATATAATAACACCTTAAGTATTTCAAAAATGGAGGTATTCTTACATTTGCTGAGTCCAATTAATGTATAATGTAGAAAATTTTATTTTTTATTTTTTGTTTTTACTTTGTACGTATGTACCATTCTTTAATGTATGTGCTTATGAAGATGAACGGCTGGTTCCGTTCGAAAACGTTCAGCGTTACGAATTAAACCACGAACTACTACTTCTGCTTTCTTCTTCCTTTTCGGACTATTAATTGGCACAACATTTAAATTTTGGACTGTTCTCGGACTTCTCAATATTTTCCAAATTGTGCTTCAAAATTTGTGTTTTCAAAATTCAACTTCAAAATTTGCTTCCATTAACTTCTTCACTCATCAATTTATCACGTTTTTTTTATTGTAAAAATACTTCTTTTTTTATTGAGTAGTTCTTCAAGCAACGACACACTTCCGCCATTGTTATTCATCCAGTTTTATGCTACAAGACTGTTTTCTACATTGTATATTAATTAATTGGGCTCATTAATGTAAATATTAAAGTTAAATCGACCGTTGATCATACGCATCCAATTACACAGGGCCAACAAAAATTAACTTTTTAAAGACATTTTTAACGTTAAGAGCTGATTCTTATACCTTTTTTGTGTGTTGAATCCGTGTCTGACCTAAGTTTTTTTATCCTTTCACTCACAGATTTCTTGTTTTTCAATAAAACATTTTAAATTATTCAGAGTTTGGGACCTGATAAATTTCTTTGTGGCCCAAAAATATGGATACATTAACATTGCAGCCGCTTCTCTTTACACCCATTAAGTTAACATTGCAGTCTCATGTGCATAACTTGGAAACGTTAAGTGACAGAAAAAAATCTATAAAGCAAATTTATTCAAGATGTTTTTTTCCATCGTTGGCCTGTGTTATTCAATGTTAAACAGTAGTGTTTTCACAACACCAATAATACTCTCCATTTAAACCATATCCTTCCATTGTCATAAAATATATTTGAATAGAAAATATTATTTGGATACTTTATTTATTTATTTATTTGCATCCGACTGGAAATAGTTTCTTTATTACAGAAGAAATTATCAATAAACAATAATATAAGAAGAGATAGATCAAATGAATTTGAACTCTTCCTGCTGGTTCTTAACATAATTTTTTAAACAAAGTCTAAAGTGAATACAGGAGTAAACACACGATGGTGAGCAGCATAAATACGGTTTACAACGAATTTCACAAGGAAATTGATTCCAGTATTTCACAGACTTAAAAGGAAAACTTTGCCTCATCAGCGAAGACTTACACTCATTGATTTCAAACTTATACAAGCGTATAGTACGATATGAAAAAGAATCAGATCTAAAATACCTACTAAAATCATGGAATAGATGACTCCGATTCCTTAGATCAGCTAATTCTAATAATCTGTGCAAAATAATTAGCGAATATTATATTTTTTACAAAAATCGAAAATTGAAATTCGGAAGTCCAAATGGAAGAGAGTCCTAATATTCGTGTTGTATGAAACTTTGACTCGTTTGAGTAAATAGTTCTTAATGTTTCCCTAGATGGTAATCACATACGTAACAATATAACTTAAATTACAGAAAACCCGCTTACATTCTTTGAATTTCAAAATTTCAGACAATAATTTATATAAAAAAAAAACATGTTTTTGTAATTTTGAAACAATTTGAGCGGTCTGTTCACTAAATGAAAAGGTATCATCAAAGGTAATCCCCAGGATTTTCATGTTTTTTTTATTTACCCCATCCTTCTGAATAATGAGTTTCTCTATTTTTTTCTGTATTCAATCTAAGTTTTTTGGACTGGCACCAAATTAAAATCTTATTAAGATCAGTTTGCCAATTCTGGTCGCAACTAAAGATTCCATCTAACGGGTATGATTTAATGAAGTTATCGTCTACATAACTAAGCAGGGCGTGACATAGGGAGACATTGGATAAGGATGCAACATAAGCAGCAAAGAAAATAGGGCCTAATTTAGATTCCTGTATTACTCCCATCTCAGATGGGACACTGCAGTTAATGCTACTGTACATGGATCTTTTAGTAAAATATGACCGTAACAAGTTTATAAAAAATTGGGAATATTGAAACCTTCTAAATCATTTAACAGTAGTCTTCTGGATACAATATCAAAAGCCTTCGATAGAACAGTTTTATCACTATTCGTTCGCGAAATGGCTTAATACTTGGGGACGTCTTATATGCCGCAAATGAGATGCATTTTGTATTGTTAAATATTAAATTAAAATGGTATCATGCTAACAATGACAAAGGATGAGTTATGAAGGATACACGTCTCACGTGCCAGTATATCTTATTAGGATGGGAAGTATTTCTTTGGCAGTTATTAGTGCGTGCGCTTCTCTGACCTATTTACCAGGAGATCTCTTGGGAAAAACTTCAGATATTAAAAGTTGTTTTTTGCATTTCTTTAGTATGAGAGTGTCGCAAGTTGTCTATCCATTGCTAATTCCTGATATTCTGCTATAATCAATCTAAAGAAAGTTGGACTGGGCGTGTCCAGTTAAACTTCCGATTTCAATTGTTAAACATTGCTGCAAAATAAAATTAACAACAGTTGGACAGACTATAGAGTCCATGCGCAAATTATGCCAACTACAATACAACTTTGGTCATATTTTGTTTCATTTTGCCCATACAATCTATTGCATCTATTTAATGTAAATAGTTAATGGAAAATCGTATTTAGATTCATTTCCATTTTTTTTAGATAATATTACAGCCAAAAGTAAAGCCTTTTTTATAATTACGAAGAAGCATTAGATGCGTTCCATGCTTAATTATAAGCGAATAAAAGTAGTGCAGTAATGGAATAAGAGATAATTGCATTGTCTTTATTAGTGTACATATATTTGTCAGCTCAAATTTTAAGAGTTTCTATTCTGGATTTTTTCCATTAAAAATTATTGAAGTTAACCTTTCCAGAGTTCTATAATTCTATAGTCAAAACAAATTTATTTACAATCCATCTCAACTTTTCGCCAATAACATTGAAAACATTTAGGTTCTCAGATTTCATAGTTCTCAATATAATTCGATCATAGGGCAATAGATGGTTGGGACGAATGGAGCGATAGAAATTTTTCCCAGAATGCCTTTAAAGAATAAATTTATCATGATGTTGTTGTTAACGATGCTCCAGCTGCTTTCTCCAATTGTAAAAATGCGCTCAAAACGCATTTCACATATGGAAATGCACAATTTGACAGGTATTCGTCTAAATAAATCGATTCTAGAAGTTGTGCAAATGTTGAAGCTAATTTATGTCGACTGTCGAACATTTCCATGGTAACTTGTCTCCAGGTCTGAACATAACTAGAAATAATTTGACAAACCTATTAGCTCCGATGCAAGTTGCGAGAGAGGCTTCCATTGTAATTAGACTAATGAACGTAAAGGATGGACTGGGATTGAAAGCAATTCTCTCCAGTAAAATTTGACAAGAAATAAACGCGAGCATTTCACGTGAACATAGCTTCACCCTCGAACTGTACAATTCCCCTGAGCGTTTTCAGAGAATGAAAAATTTCATTTTTCAAAATGAAGAAGGGGTCAATCGCGACATATGGAATTGCGCATCGGTTTCAATTGGCATTTTAGAAAGCAAAGAGAGTTTCTCTTTCTCATGACGAAGTAATCCATTAACTCAATGAGATTCCAATGTCAGATTCGCTGCTGCAAGTACGATTTCATTTGATTAATGCGTTTCTGCTTTTCTAGGTGCATCTTAGAAGTTGAATTTAAGCAAAGGGTGGAATGTGCTTCTTTACAGGCGCGTGTCTAAATATGGTACAGACATTCAGACAACAAATACAGATGTACACAAACACACACAAACACGCACACATACACATTCGCTCTCTCTTTCTCTCTCTCGACGTAAATTATGCCTTCCGCTTTCGAATCGATAGATTACAAACGCATAAATTTTCTCAAATTGTCCAAACCTTGTAGTAATTTATATTATTGGCTGACAAACCAGAATGCATTCATTTTTCTTTTTAACATTACACACAAACTTATGCACATTTTAATGGTAGAATAAAATCGGTGTAGCAAATAAAACTAATTGAACATATCATTTCATACCAAATAGCTAAATTGGCTCTTTACAAGCGTTAATAAAATATGTCTTTTATTGTTGCGATTACGAATTCCTAAAAAATGAATAGCTATATCGAAGAATGCAATCATTTTAATCATGTCTCATCTTTATAAACAACTAGAATATAATCAAAAAAGGCAATGTAGAAAAATATAAAATTAATAAAAGACAATTATAAAAGAAACCACTTCAACTGGCCACATAGTTTTAATCATAATTTTTCTGATATAAATGTACAATTCCTTTTTTGTTGGCAGTTTCTACATATTTTTAAATGAATATCTAATTATCCTTTCTTATTCGTGGATTAGATAGTTGAAATTTTCTTGGATAATAAAGGCTCCCTTCAACAAACGTTTTTCTTATCAATTTTACAATATAATTGTGGTTTTTACGCTGAGCTGCAATTTTATTAGGTAGCCCTGTCTAGTAAAGTGTTGAACCTCCATTAGCCCTCAAAACCGCCTATATTTGTTTGGGCATGGATTCAACGAGATGCTAAAAAAATTCAACAAGAATGTTGGCTCATGCAGATATGAGAGCTTCACGCAATTCTCGGAGATTAGATAGAGGTATAGGCAAGGAGCGAATGGTCCTTTCCAGCTCATCCCACTGGGGTCGAGATCTGGGGACTGAGGTTCTTTGAATCAAGGAGAAATCACTGTCACGTTCCTGGAACCAATTCATAGTGATTCTGCTCCTGTGTGTTGGTGCTTTTCCTTGCTGAAAGGAATCCTCTGCGTGCGGATAAACTGTGAGCATGAAGGGGCGAGTGAACTTGATCTGCAACAATGTTTATGTATGTTTTGGCGTTCAAACGATCGTCTACAAATAGTAGAGGAGCCAATTCATGCCAAGAAAACGTTTCCCACACTATTACTCCGTCTCCACCACCTTGCAAAATCCGCACCAGACTTGAGACTTCATGTTGTTTTCGCCATATTCTAAAGACTTCCATCAAGATGATGCAGCAGGAACATTTCGTCTGATCAGGCAACCTTTTTCCAATCCTCAATGACGCGCTTTCTTGTTCTTCTCTGATAGCATCGGTATCCGAGATGGTCTTCGGCTTTGGTAACCCATTTGAGCCAAGTGCGACTAGTTGCCCGTTCTGATATTTTTTTCTGGCTACATGAATTGTAATGAGCAGTAATTTGTGTGATTGGTGCCTTTCCCTTTTCACGCGCAAATCTTGATATTCTGTCTGGCCTCGTCCATCAACAATGGTTTTCCGTCCACAGGAGTGACGATGGCTGCATGTTTTTGTTCCTTGACCCACTCTCGATAAACCCTTGAAACTTGGTACGCGAAAAGTTCAGAAGAGTCGACGTTTCTGAAATGCTCATTCCAGCCCGTCTTGCACCTACCACCATGCAACGGTGGAATCAATCAGATCACGTTTTTCCATTTTTGCCATGGTTTCATGCATAACTTACAGTAGAAAAGTTGCTTCGAGATATTTATACCGCGATTTGTGATCATGTGACATGCAAATCACTCAAATTGCATACTTATCAAAGTGGCAGCTCAGTGTAGGCTATATACTTTTAAAAAATTCTGACAACTTTTGTTCCTGAAAGTTTATTTATAAATCAAGAACTCTGCCTCATTTCAGGAATAAAATCCTGAAGGTTCTCCAAATACTGCCACATTAAGTAAACTAAACATGAAGTTGGAATAGATTAAACTTTAGTTTGCCGATTCACCTTTAAGAAATTCGTACTTACCGTAGATAATGTTTAATTTTATGAGTTCCTAAAGAATTTGCAGTGCAAGCTGATTTTTGCATTTAAAATAATGCGAGGACTTTTAAAACTGAGAATAATACATATTTTGAGCATATAATAATAATCTTACTAACATTTTAATTAAACGCTTGTAAACTAACCGTAATTAAATTTAAATTCAAAAATTGAGGTTCTCTACAGCTCTTCTTGTGTCAATACTAATTACACTGGCCAACAAAATTTAAGATTTTTCTTTTAACCAAATTTAAGTGGGTGATTTTTGGTAGTATTTTTTCTGCTTAATACGAATATAATTTTGAAATTTCTCTAGCACGCACAAATTTCTTTTTTTCCAATGAAACATTTTTAAATTATTCAGTGTTTGGGGCCTGATAAATTTTCTTGCGGCTCCAAAATATGGATAGTTTAACATTGCAGACGCTTCTCTTCACGTCCATTACTTTAACATAGAAGTCTCGAAGTGCATAACTTGGAAACGTGACGTGATAGAAAAAATCTAAAAGCAGATTCGGATTCTACATACAAATTACTACTAAGAACACTTTGTCTGGTCATAGTTACAAAATGTGTATTGACTAGTGTTATCATCTTATAAGCTATTTTATTTTTCATTAGAACTAAGCCAAAAGAGCCAGGAAGTTGTTTGAGCTTATTTCGTGTTCGAACTAAGCCTTTGGTATTCAATATAAGCATTTAAGAGCGACATTGCAACATGCTAATTATTAAATGAATAGTTTTGATGGTTTAAGTATTTTATCAAATGAATTATTTTGTATATATTTATAATTTCATATCGTCCATTTTACAATACAATTTTTATTATTGTTTAGATAGATATATTTCGTCCTTTCGGACATCATCAGTATTTTACAATAATAAAAATTGTATTGTAAAATGGACGATATGAAATTATAAATATATACACCATACAATACAACGTGTGTAAAATAATGAATTATTTTGTCCTTTAAAAATTACAGTAGATGAATATGATAAACAGCAATTTCCTGAATGTTTCAGAAATTACCGACCATACAAAAATGCCGATCTGACATATTGAACCTGGAATTGGACCTGATTCTTCATCTTAATTCAGCTTCTTCTAACTCAGCCAGGCATTGCTTTTGCATTAAGGCGTTACTTGTCTTCTGCAAATAGGCTTTCGCCCTTTTATCTCCTGTCTTAAGTTTATTTGATGTTGAGTAAGAATCATTTGATGTTTTCCGACACAAGAAGATGCTGTTGACGAAATCCACGCCAGATTCTTCGACAAAACTATCGCCCTGTCATTTCTTTTCCCTGAGTTGCTAGAAACTTTGAATTATATAATGGTCTTCGGTCTGACTTTTGTTGCCTTCGAGCAATCTTAAGAATTCGTTTTCCTACTAAACTCGAGAGAGCTAGCGAGAATCTTTGAAACATTTGCAACGAAAGAATTGCCTTTGAAAAATCTTAACAACTTTGCCTTGATTTTTAATGAAAAACAATAATATACGTATGTTTTTCAAGAATGAGATAATGTTTTTCAAAAGCAATCTTTAAGAGGCCCAGATTCCTTTTTCTGCTTGGCCAACTCCTGTTTCGGCTTTCTTTCATTCTTCTACACTAGTTACCGCTAGTGTGTATTTACTAATTCGTTTTGGTGATTTTAAAATATATTATGATGGATTTTATAAAGTAAAAAAAAGGCTTTTTGGTTAGCATGAATAACCAGGTAAAAACATGTATCCTTTCACAAAAGTGGAGTAGGTCGTCTCCGGTTACATAGAACGATGGTGATGAGTAGTACAGATAAATAGTAGTTGGTATTAAGGAAGGCGGCCCGGGCGCCTCTATTGCGGTTGTAATGTAGATTAATATCATCGCTGTACAGTTGTTGTCCACCGATACCATTATATTACGCCAATATGAACCGCATGTTTCGAATGCTATGATCAGAGCAATATTCTAATCTGTCTTCCCTACACCTCACACTTCCCCATTTGCAGCCTTGTATTTTTCCCTTTTACTTCGCTGAAGCCCGAGCTGAAGGAAATTCGCTTTCAAAATTTAGTGGATCTTTTGAGATGCTCGGATGCTATTTTAAAAATGTATTTCGTAAGATTGGCTACTCCGCCTCTTCGAAGACTGGCAGACACGAATTGGGAAAATCGTAACCATGGCGAAAGACCATACTCAGTTAGAGTACACTTGATAAACGGAAAATAAAAAGAAAAATAAACAATCTGCCTTTATTGAACACCTCATACATGTGCATGTCTGTTTCAAATATCCAACAAGGTGCTTGAAACGTTCCACACGGACACTGTGATATGAATCCGAAGTTAAACAGCCGTAATCGTTGACTGAGTTTGTCGGGCCTGTTCGAATTCCTCCCAAAGATGTTCACTTGGAGAGAATGGACGATTGTGCTGGCCAGTCAATCACTGCAGAGTCTAGCGTGTGTTCTCCTAATCACTCACTAATATTTCGATCCTTATGACGTCGAGTATTATCCTGCTGAAACATCCCACCACTCTACAAGAGCACAATGGCCATGTAGAAATGCATCAGATGTTTAAATGGTAGGTACTCGGTACCAGTTAAGCTCAGATTAATTCTGATTAAGCAACCCAGAAATACAATAGAATATCCTTCAACCAATGAAATTGTGCAAATGAATTAAACAAATGGAAACGGATCTTATCAGACCAGGCAATTCATCTTCAGACGTCCACAGTTCAATGCTGATGATCACACGTCCGTTGAAGCCCTTTTTCATTGTTTTGTTGTGATAGGAGAGGATTCGACACTTTGAGGTAGGAGGGCATGCGAAATGCCTTCCAAAGACCCAGCGTTGTATGGCTCAGTTCTCTTTGAAGAGTCTAGACGTCCTTTCCTGACGCTGGACATCTATGGCCCGCAGGTGCCCTTTTGGGGACTGGTTTTTCCTTGAAGACACCATTCGGCGAACGCTATTGAAACAGTTTTCTGTGAAAAGCCAAAAAGGTATCACCGTTTACTTAAGGCTGATATCTTCTCTATCTGTTAAGTCTTTTTCTTGCCCATGATGACTTAAGAGAGTTTGAATGTGTATGAAAATGGGGACTATATATAATAGGAGGTGAAGATGCACTGTTCACTGTTCTCCTATATCCGT
>JAHWFO010017593.1:2178118-2194858 GCA_023313115.1 Rhysida immarginata
TACAGGGTGATTATAATTAAAGTTACGATTTCAAAAATCGATAATTTAAAAACTACTCGTCAGAATGACCTGATATTTTAGCAGAACAATCGTGAGGCAATGAAATTTTGTTTGGCGAAGGAAACAAAATAGTTCCATTCTGACGAGTAGTTTTCAAATTATCGATTTTTGAAATCGTAACTTTAATTATAATCACCCTGTATATGATTATTATACTTGTTATAAAAGCTTGCTCCGACTTCTTCTTTCAGTTTCAGTTATTAAAATATGCAACTTATATTTTTAAAATTGATCTTTTCATTCGTTTTCTTTGTAAATGTTCGCGTAAACAAGCACCAACACACGCTTTCCACACTCTCGTAATGGCGGCGAACTAGTGGCGCCACCATGCGAAATTTTACTTAAACTAATAAATAAAATTGTCTATATAGTTTTGATCTGAACTCTTCTGAGCCTTTATGGGATGAGTTGGAGCATAGTGTGAGGATAAAGTATTGCCACCGTCGCGCATCGACGACTGAACCGGATATCCATTTGAAAGAGTAATGAACAAAAATATCCATGGTTTTTTGTCGCACCCTGATCGAAAGCAAGCTCAGATGGGTGGCTGAGTAATTTCATTTCTCTACGTGGATCATCGAAGTATAAGACTTATATAGGACCATTTTGTTCGAAATAGTCTGCTGTCCATTATTTTCGGACAGTATATATTCGATAGCTACATAATTTTAAATAATAAAATGTTTTTAACAAATGACTTTAATAACAATTTAACAAATTCTATTTTGCATTAAAGCCATACTTTTCACGAATCAGAATAATTTCTTTCGCCAAAAGCATGCTGAAAAGAGATCACATTTAGCTGTTTATCGATTCTGCGAACTATATAATAAATTTTAAAAATTGCAGCTAATTTGTTGCAAATACGCATTACGAATCCAAAATTAGATGATTTATGTCGTTTTAAGCGCTGAATTTTATGGATATGTAATTTATTACTTTCAAAATATGCCTTTATTTTTTCACACATTCTTTTTTTTCTTTTTTTTTAAATGGCCATTAGAGGTCATTAATCATGCATAAGCTTGTGTATAAAACTTTCTCAACCGGAAGGAAATGATTAAAATGAAATTTTTTTATGGGTCGTGAACATACAATTGTTAAATTTTTGTTATGAAATTGCTAATAATAAAAACGTATAATTTTCATAGATATCTAAAGAAAACGGATATTAGCTGTTAACAAAATTGTTCGTCTAATTTTATTTTTAACGCTTATATAGTCTTCTGTAGGATGATGATTCTTTTATAACAATTGCTTAGAGAAACAAATTTTATGCACACAGACGTCAATGTATTTAATTTTCAATTTCTGCCATCAAATGTTTAATATCGTTCACAAACCATCATCCATCCTGTTTCTTTTCCAAATTATACACCCTCTTCTCTCGTGAACGACGTTTAAAATTGCTGCTGCACTTGACGTCCGTCAGGAACAACGTTTCTTAATTGAGTTCCTGCGGGAATGAGACGGTAGGAAGCATTTATAACAGGTTACAGTAAGAGAAGATGCTGTCGATCGTAGTACAGTTGGGCATAATGGTGTCCGTGGTGATTTTCATGGAACAGGCATATATGAAAGATGAGAGATGGAGATTATTTTGGTAAAATAGCAGCTACCTTCTAACACTCGTATCTAAAAACTACTCAAATAGATATGATATAAATTGAAAATTATATCTAAAATATGGTGCATTTTTTTGTTGCACTCCTAATTGGCATCCCAAAGAATCGTCAACAGTACAGTACTTTGAACTTAAATTCTTTACAAATTTCTACTAGTTTATCTAATAACAGCTTATAAATAGATTAGCTTCTGGTGGCGCACTTACCCCTAAAACACCAGGAACATCTTCTGATTCACTTGGAAAGGTAATTATTTACCATACAATGGAACCTTTAATGGAACATTTTTATTTCTATCTGAAAGAGCGCAGAGAAAATAAAATTTTTTGCGAAAGAGCAGAAAGTGGGTTACAGTTCACATTTGGAATAGTCAGAAAGTCTGTTTTTCGATTGAATTGTAGGCTACTCACAGTCGGTAGCAGTAGAAGTTGAGTCTGGACTATTAATTTCTATACGAGGCTTTCAGAAGCCAAACCGATAAATTTCACTTTTCGTAAATATCTTAATTTCCATTATGTAACCTATTCCATTCAAATATTGTTTTAATGAAGATAAATTGTTTGACTGAATGGACAGTTGGTTTTTGGGCGTATCGACGTCTAGATCATTTTACACCCTTTCACATGACAAATATCTTGATACAGCCCTGATAATTCCACATGACTATTACACTGGGCAACAAAATTTCATGCTTCCGAGATGAAAATAGTCACTTCTTAATGAATTCAATGTGCTGAATACGAATATGA
Organism: Rhysida immarginata; assembly: GCA_023313115.1. Classification (NCBI taxonomy): domain Eukaryota; kingdom Metazoa; phylum Arthropoda; class Chilopoda; order Scolopendromorpha; family Scolopendridae; genus Rhysida; species Rhysida immarginata. Next base: position 2,180,553 of record JAHWFO010017593.1, read on the forward strand.
CGAAGAAAAGGCTGAATTGGCTCCGTTTTCTTAGTAATGTGTACTTGAAGGTGGTCCATTCTCATCCATGGATTTTACCAAGTTTCTTTACAAGGCAGAACTTGATGTGTAAAGGAAGAATGATGATTTTGTGTGGTGCTTAAAAGATGCTCTCGGAGGCAAGTCTTTCTTGATGAAGGACAAATCGATTGTTCTGCTGTCCCAAAGACTAAGAAAACAAAAGCAGTACTTTATATATCCCTGCTGCAAACCTATCATCAGGGACACTACCAGCTTGTTGTAGTTAATCCTCTCCAATAGCACCTATATAACGGACAATGCGTCAATATCTCTGCAATGAGAGCCGGTCAATGTGATATTTCTTTCCAGCATTGGGTACTTTCACCTAAGAAGCAATTTAATTCCGGGATAAGCACAAGCAGTCATCCCATGGCGGGATTCGAACCCGTAACTCGACGGATTCAAGAACTGGAAATTCTACGCCTCAGCGGTTTCAGCCACCGGATCGGTCTTCGTTTTATGGAATTGACTTGTGAGAGGCTCATATACTTCATCACTTATCCCTACGATGTCATAGCAGACCGTCATTTAATGAACTGTATATAACATCTTTCAATCACAATATTATCGCGCCAGTTTATGCTTGTCATTTTACTGAGGTATTTTTGAAAAAACAAACAAACTAGGAAATATGAAATAAAGAGATGACACATGTATCTATGGAATGATAGTGAATATTTTCCTATGAAGACAGGACAATACAGTCTTTATGTATTTTATGCAATTTATTATGAAATTGTTATAATCTCTACAATTCCCAGGCAACATTTCCTTAACGGAATGAATTTTAAAATTATTCATTAATAAGAGGGTATTTGCATATCGAAATTGTGTGGTTTGGCTATATGACATTATAAGTAGATCAAGTTCTAAACGAAATAAAAATGTTAATTTATAATTTTCATATTTTACTTTATTTTTGGGAAATTTGCGGTACGCGTGCCGGATTCGGATCTTTTCTCCCGTACACTTAACGTTACTTGGCAGCGAGCCTGGAAAAGGTTCACCACAGCCAATTTAGAGCAATAAGCTGTATCGCAAAATAACGATTCTATTGACATTTCGCAGTAATCATTCTCTGTTTATTATCAATAAGCGCAATGCATTATACTTCACAGTATTCAATTTTCGTTTTATTTTTATTGAAACACTGCGTTCTAATCGAAAATATTTCATACCCCAATTACTCAGCATGAACGTTTCGACGTTGTATCTCAAGATCAAAGCTGTTATTCAATTATGATTTTTATGAGTGAGCAACTAAAATTATCAAAGTTTCCGCTATTGTAAAGCGATTCCTATAATTCGTAATTTATTTGAAAACCTTGTTGCAATTGTCAGTCATGATAACAAATCTGTATTATTCCCAATTTGAATTCCTATGAATCACACTCATATCGGATGAATACATTCAATAAATTAATATCAGAAATTTCAGTTAAACATACAGTGAAATTGACTTGTTTAATGCATTCAGGTTCCAGCGACTTTTAACGAAACCACTGTTTTCTATTTAGTCCTTAATGTCTAGATTTTGAATAAATGATGAAACAAAAGTCATAGTCTTCAGTTTTGATTATTCAAAATCATATTTGTAGTACGCACTGCCCTTTTCACGAAGCATTACGTGACCCGCAATGTTATTTTTTCAGCATTGTTGATCCAAAAATTTTATCAATAAACCCTGCTAACGAGGAAAAGTTTGCTCTGTTTTTCCGCTTTTTTTTTAACATGCCCCTCATTAAATATTAAAGGTGCAGTTGACCGAGGTGGTCTGGTTGAATCACTCTGTCAATTGAGCAGAGCACATTTAGAGTGAGTAAGCAAATGAATCAGAGAGTCTGCGAAGGACGGAATATGTTGCGTCACCCTTACATAGACCGCATATGAATTGCCGTCTCACGCTAGTTCTAGCCATTGAGTGCGGCTTTGCCGTTGAACCTTAATGGGATTTTACGTGCTTTCTCTTGACTCACTCCGGGGAGGTTTTGATCTCGAGCACAAAAGCCGTTGCTTTCGATTGTCATTGTTGTCAAGGTTTGAATTGCAAATGAAATTTCGATAGGGGAATAGAATTTAGGGTCAGAGATCACAGAAGGGTTCAAGCATCGTGTATGTGTGCGCGCGTCGTTTTTAAAAGGCCCTCGTAAGGAGAAATGAGTGATAAATGAAGATCGAATATTAAAACCAGTGCATCAAGGAATGCTGGTGTCAAGAGAAGGAAGATTTATGCGAATCGAACGTGCTAGACTCCGTGAGCTGTCGGTCACTTGGAACTATTCCGAAAGTATCCGATGCAATTTCGACGGCTTTAAAAATGGCATTCCTCGAGAGGTTCTTTCGAGAGCCTCTGAAGGTGTTTAGTGGGAAGGGCGGAGCGATAGCGAGTAACAGGGTTGGTAGAAGGAAGTTGAAGAAGGAGAAGAAGAGGTGGGCAGAAAAAAGGAAGCAGAAGTAGAAGGGTCATTTCTGCTTCGAAGGAGAAACGGTCAGTCGCTTTTCTCACTCTCTTCTCCCTTCTCTTATGATCCTCTTCAGTCTAGTCAATGTTACACCGATGAAGGGGTGAGTGGCACCACCTGCGACCGTGGTTCCGGTCCACTTTTCCCTCCCCATCAAATCAAGCGTGATCCCCACCCTCAACCGCATCAGGCTGAGGATTTTTGTTATCGCACCGTACAGGGAAACCCGCTAAAAAAATCTTCCCCAGAAAGCCTCTCTGAATCGAAACCAATTGCCTTAGTGCGAAGAAAAAATTTTTTAGCGAAGAATTTTTGCAGAAGAAAGTATTAAAAGTTTACCAAACCACATTTTCATTGCATATTTATTTTTCATCATCTTATTTTATTGATCTTTGAAATTAGAAATCGATTTTATTTTGGTATCCTTGAAAATTCTATCCACAAACATGAAAAATCATTATTTAAGATGCTTTTTTTTTAAAATTAATTTTAAAAAAAATTTAAAATGTTGTGCTAATTTAGCGCGGCCCCCCCGGCCCGTTCGTTCCATTCCACAGCACGTAATGTGACCTGTTTGAGTATAAATCTTTCGCTCGGCTGTTTAGACTATAAATCAGGACGAAACGTCTCCGATATGGTAGTTCTCTTGCACAACAGTCTCAAGGGTGCATTGAGAACGGTCTACCGCAAAAAATAACTAGAGTCAGCGGTACTCCAGTGGAAGAAAATCGCTCATTGATGAGAGAGGTCAGCGGAGGCTAGCTAGACTTGTGCAAACCAACAGACAGGTCATTGTTGTCCATTTGACGTCCGAATTTAACCTTGCTACTCAGACAACCTTCTCACAACGTACCACTAGATACCGGGTGTTTCAAAAATATACCGGTATATTTGAAAAATCAATAAAAACTAAACGGGCAGCGATAGAAATACACCGTTTGTAATTTCGAAAGTTTGTCTGCCTGAAAATTTACTGCTGTCCCAAGCAACACACGGTGTATTTCTATCGCTGCCCGTTTAGTTTTTCAAATATACCGGTCATTTTTGAAACACCCGGTACATGCTGTTGCGGATAGGATACAATAGCCTAGGGCCACGGCGGGTATGACTGACATCGGAGACGAACAGAAAAGCACGACTTCTGTGAGCAGCACAACACTAGAAATAGACCATTGACGATGAGTCGAAGTTTCTGATGGCAGACACAGAATTTGGCTCAGACAACATGAATCCAAGAACTCATCAAACCTGTTGACGAATGTACACACCAGTGGGAGTTGTGTTATGCAATATAGCTTTTATAACCTAAAGAAAACCATATTTTAGTTAGCATAAGCGAACGTATGCAAGTTTTTTATTGGTCGTGTCGAAAAGTAAACATTGCTATCACGTGACTGGACCTCTGCCACTTCCGGATACCACTCGTATTACATGCAATAGAATGGGGAAAGAGTGGATTGCTAGCTGTTGCCTACCGATATTGCTTATTTCGCACTCACCACGACGACCAGAATATTTAGCAGCTATTTTTAAAACCTGGAGATAAATTGCCTGATCCGATGGATGAAGATGTAAAAGATGATTAAAAGGGTTTAAAACATATAACTCTTTAACAACGACAAATTAACAACAGAGACCAGAATGAAATAAAATTACAAAATAAAAGTTAAAAATTAACAAAATGAAATAAATAAAAAATATAATAAGAAAATTTTTTCCCTTTTGTTTCCGTCTTGTTTCAATCTTTTTATAAATCCATGCTCCTTGTTGTACTAAATCATTTTATATTTACTCTTTTTTGATTTAGTGTATTTTTTCATGTAGAAGATGATGTGAAAGCATGGTCTGCCATTCATAAACTGAAATTTTTCCGTCGCTGAAACGGGTGCAAAGAACCACTACTATCCAGTTAAATTCCTATTGCTAACGTGAGCACCAAAAGTCGCCCGAGTCCAGCAGAACATGTGCTGCCACCTACCCCTAGCTTTCGCTCGACACGGTTAATAAAAGAAATAAACACTTTCGACATTGTAAGAAACCAAAACTGTTAAGTAGATACACACTAAAGTTCCATAGAATGAGGATGAAATTTGATACGATTACATTTTGTATGTAAAGGTGTATGGACCGTTCATTTTCGAAGAAAAGAAAGTAATTGGAAAAACTTATCTCATCCTGCTAAGTGAGTGGCTGATATCTCAACTCCAAGAAGATGCAAATAAAAAAGGAAACGTCAAATATTGAGAAAGCAAGTTTCGAGAAACGTCTACTTGGCGGCATTTCTGCGGACGCAGAACGCTTGTTGATGAGAGAAATCAGACAAATGTAGCTGTGACTATGCAAGCAAAAATACGAATCGCAATTAGTTGAATTTGGCATAGAGAAGCACATTTCGGAACAATGGGGCTTGAGGATACTGTTTTCACAGATAAACAAAGTAAGCCTTCTATAGGCACAAAAGACACTAGCCCTGAACCATCGATGACAAGAAAAAATGTCGCTTGGTCAGATGAAGAGAGGATTTGCATTTGAAAAAAATAGCATGGGCTTTTCCTGCTTGACGAGAACTATACAAAATGATGGAACCGGGAATATGGTTGGAGAAATCTTTTCCTAGCACATCTTGCGTCTCTTTATACCAAGCAGATCCGTTCATGAACAATGTGCATCGATGGTTTTTCCAACAGGATAATGCGTTGGCGTACAAATTCCACAGCACATCTGTTGTTTAAGTAACATGCCAGCGAGGTTTCCTTTTTAAAATTGCCCGCGCAGCCCCTGAATCCCATAGAATATTTTTTGGACGATCTGAACGAACTGTGCAACGCATGTTTAGATTAAAGTCCTAAAAGATTATCTCTACCCAATTATGTCTATTTTCATGGCACTTTCTTTGAAGTGTGATATAGACTGTAGCAAGGAAATGTGGGCTATATCTAAGATGGTAATACTTGTAAAAAAGCCGTTATTTGAAGCAACATGCTTAGAAGAATCAATGACAAATAATATTCCAAGTTATTCCATCTGGAAGAACCTCGCAGGAAATTGAATTTTTGCTCGTCAAGCATCTAACAGACGCAGAAAAAAAAGAAGGGAGGGGAAAATAAAGTTAAAAAAATGTTATCACTGGGTTTAAGTCATTACGTAAGAATAATGGACTCAATTTAGATTACATTGTGAACGCAGAATTCATATCTTCGCAAGTATTGGGAGAAGAAGGGAAGAAGGGAGAGAGAGGGTAGCGTGTGTCTAGGTGTATGTGTGTGTGTATGTGTGAGTGCTCAGGGTGGGCGCGGGTGAGTGGTGAATTTGCAAGTGAATGCTAAAACCTGAAGGGGTTTTATCGCTCAGTGCAAATGAGCGCCTGGCAGAGAAAGTATTTAATTTTCACATAGCTGTAAGCACATTTTCACTGATAAAAAAGAAGTCTCAATTTTTTAAAATAAAAACGAGAAATGAAGGGGGAAGAAATGAATTTTTTAACCGCGATAAAAAAATAATTAAAAAAATCTTTGTGTAATTGCTTTTAATTTTAACTGTAGCAATCAATAAAATTAGTATATATTTTATTTCCTAGAATCAACTGAAGTGTCCGCTACTTCTAAAATTATTGAATACGTCGACTTGGAAATCTATTAAGCTTTCCGTTGGGCTTCCGCGCTCTGCAGTAAAGCTAATTTTAGGCAGTGAAGGCGGAGATTGTTGATAGGGAAATTGACGGTGCGACCGGAAACTTTAATTAAAGTTGTGCGACTCTATTTCTTAATTAATCGATATCACTACAAATGGGAGCTATTGTTATAAACATCTGTTTGTATTTTCTAAAAGGGAGAAAATATTGGAAAGATTGAAAAGTGGATAACGTTATGATAAGGAAGCAAACGGGCAACGGAAGGTTAATACTCTTGCTTCTGAATGTAAAATTTGAATAGGAAAAATTTTCGGCTTTGATGCATAGAGTAAAAAAGCCTGTTGAGAAAGTTATTGATGCCTTTCCTCTGGGTAGTAATGTTTACCTAATGCATTTCGTTGCCAGGTGACAGCGTGAGCGGCCCTTGCACTGGACCACGCCCTCTTCAGTTGAAACTTGGCGACTGTTTTCCTAAGGCATTTACTTTTCCTCTCTTTGCATTTTTCTTTAGTCTTTTCGAAAGGCGTACACTGTGAACGCCATTATAAAATAACTTAAATGTCATACCAAAGGTTGTGATCAAAAAAAAGAAAATCTATTCCTATTCATATATATCTTATTCATATTCATCAATATGGTCATTAATTATTATTATGAAGTTTTGCATGTTTGATTCGAGTGAATAATCTCGTAACCCCTGATGAATAGCGTCATTCAGTTTCAAGGAATTTTACAGAGAGAATCGCTGCTAATATAATAAGAAATACGTTTGGTTAAGAATGAATTATTTAGCAAGTTCACACTAATTTGTATATTTTAATGCGAATTAAAATGATCGATGACTCTCATTTCATATGTTCTTCCGTTACGCAATTAAAATGACAACTGTCGAGTATGATGCATGAAAATGAAGTATAATCTTCTTTTCTTAGAATTCAAAAACAAGCCATTCCATGACATTTGTATCATAATTATTTAAATCATAAATATTCAAACGTAAGCAACGGAGAATATAAATATTTATGTAATTAATTTAATATTAATCGATTTGTTCAGGAAAGCAGAACGTAAGCAAAAATTGATTTTCTCGAACGTAGTATCTAGAAAATGTAAAAGATTTATCTTCTTTCGTTTCTCATCATTATCGATCGAATGACATATCACATGACATATATTGCCGTATTTCTAAAGATCAAGTGACTGCCACCCCCACTGGAACAATTTGGCCCAAACTTCGTAGTAATGTACATCTTGACTAGAGGAATCTGCATACGGAATTTCACTCCTTTATAAACCTAAATATCACGTAGAAATTTTGTCCTCTCTAACTCCCACTCCCGTAACTCGTAACTGACCCCAGCGCACCAATCAACACCAAATTAAATAGCTATGTTAAGCTACGGTTCGAATTTCAACCTTCTACGTCAAAAAACGTAGAAAATATGAAGGGGACGAACTGACGGACATTGTGGAACCATTCTTCCGTTACTTCATAAAGATTTACAATGACTGCACATCTTAAATGACTGAAATTACGTAATCTCGTTAGAAATACGTATTCGGCGTTTTGTGTTTTTATTTCTTAGAGTGCGTTTTGTGGTTCTCCTCATACAATTTTTGAAAATTTTCAGATATTGATCACAAAATTTGTAAATTTGCAATAAGAATTGGTGTTGCTGCTACTTGAAGAATGTCTTGTTGGAAATTGAAGAACATGTTCTCTACTACGCGTTCTTCATGTTTCCACAACGGTAATTGGTTTTACAGGGTATGAAGATACAAGGGTCGTTCAAGGTGGACCTTAAATTTGGGGGTCAAAATCAAATTTGAGTGCGGCAATGAATTCCTCACTCCGCTATTACCTAAAAACCACAATCTCGCATATCTGACAGGTTTGAGATATCTGCCAGGTTACCAGACTTTTTGGACACCCTGTATAATGCTGTTCCACAGCTACAGAGACACTGCTGTGCATGCGTCAAATACGTCATGCTGAATGCGGGATACTAACAAAAGATTAAGTAACTTAAGTTAAAACAATAAAAGCCAGAAACTGTGGACACCAGTATACTAATTAAAAGAACACTGAACACTGACTCAGATGTACATTTCGGAAACCAAATTTCCTTCATCAGTGAGTCAATAAAAATTGTCATGTGGATTAGTGTTTTCAGTGTTCCTTTAATTAGTATAGATTAAGTAATGTTCCCTGAAAAGTATAATGTGCTAGAGTTATTTCTCAATTTTATTACACAAAAGTCTGGGTCAACCTTGAACGACCCTTGTATTTAGCTTACTTATAACTCTAGTCTTTATTTCTCGATTGCATTTACATTTTACAGACATATTCTTAGAATCATTAGAGACATGTGCAGCATCGCGCGCAACTCATGGTAGATTTTGCTTCCCAAGTTTTCTCTAGCCTAACCAATGTGATGCTTTGGATTTTCATCTGCAGCGATTTTCCTCTTCAAATCGTCCAGGCCCGTAGTCTTTGGCCGTAGACAATATCCTTGATTAAACCCCACAGAAAGAAAAATGGCAGGGTCAGGTCCGGAGAGTTGGGACCCTTGGCCTCGGCCCTACTCCACCACACAATTCGTTGTTAAACGCGCGCTCGTATTTCCAGAAGACTTGGGGGCTCTTCCGACCTCAGATGATGGTATTATGAGTATTTACTCTTCCACTTACTTGAAAGGTCGCCTCGTTGGTGAATATTCAGCGATTTAGAAAGGTTGGGTCCGTTTCAATGTGACTCACGATTGCGGAACAAAAATATAGGAGCTTTTCTTGTTGGATTTCAGTCAAAGCTTGTACGCGTTGCATCTGGTAGATTACTAAAGTCTCCCAGATAATACTGGTTATTGATTGGTTGGTATGAGGTCACGTGAGTATGCTAGCCTTCTTTGGCCCAGAAACCGCGCGAGATACTATTGAAATTCACGAGGAAGATGCAATGTAGATTAAATTTTTCATGAAATATTCGTTGATTGATCCAAAATTTTAATTCGAATAAGCAACAAACACTTGAAGATCCTTTAATCTAATGTTCCCCGGAGTTTAATAAACTCCATAAAATATCCGAAAAAGTAAAAAGAAGCAAGGATGCTAATATTGTATTGTATTGTAGACATATTGCTTCTACAATTCTCAAACAATCAGAACATATAGTTTTTCCACAATATTGTGGCACTAAGGAAAAGTTGTTGAACGTTTTCATTACAAGTCGAATATAGTTCTTTTTTAAAAAATATAATTCAAGTAACAATTACACGGTCTGTGAAATGTGGAGTAGAACCTGGGTATGCACTCGGCATTAAACAACTTGAAATACAGGGTCTTTATAATTAAAGTTCCATTTTGACATGGCCATAAAAAAAAACTACTGGACCAAAAGCTATAATACTTGGTAATATTATACAAGAGGGCATGGGAAGTTCATACCCACCAAAAAAAAAATTAGTTCAAAAGGTCACCACCAGCATGGAATGGCGCTCTATGCAATATTCGTATACGAAATTAGACAGTAATCCGGTGTAACCTGCTTTCAGTAAATGGTGGAGGCCACATTCAACATGTAACTAATTTTAGTAATGATTAAAGACTTGTTAACCTGTGTCTTCGTCTTTAATTATAAAGACCCTGTAAATCTTTGATGTCTTTTTTATTTTATTTTTTAAACTAAGTCAATTATCACTCATCATTAACAAGATAGTATGGTTACTTGAATGTAACTTATAAAATTGAATAAACGAAAATTTTGTTTGGTTGGAAAAAATATAGAAAATTTTAACTTGATCAAGTTTTTGGTTGATTTACACCTCAACATAATAAACTTTAATAATTTAATAAATTTTTAGAATAGTGTAGTTTTTTTGTAAATTTTTAATCAAGATATCATTTTTCCAAGTTATAATTTTCTATCAAATTTATATTTTATAATTTTTTTTATCAAAATATAAAATAGGAATTGTTAAATTGAAGCTTTAGATACTTTTATTTATAATATTTATGATAAAAATTATATTTTGATAAATTTACATTAGAAAATTATGAAAAAAAATTTTGTAATCGCGCAATAAAACTGGAGTTAGCCTATAAGCAAGCAAACTGTAGATACCCTGTATAATCAGGTTTAAGTGCAACCTGACTCGCTGGTGATTCAATTAACAGCCGCTTCTTCGTAAACATATTTACGAGTGGCATAAACAATTCGTAGATGGTTAACACTTCGCAAACTGCAGCGCACAAAATGACGTCTCCTGTAGCGAGGCCATTTTCCTGTAAACAAAAAGCATTGATTGGAATTTCTTTTAAAACTTTGAACTTTTTTTTTCCGGTTATTTGCAGAATATATTTCTATCTTTTACAGTTTGCTTGAAATAAATATTTGAACTGTGCACCATTTTCTCTGTAGGATAAATTAGTATTTTATTTATTTTTAATTATTTATTAAACCGAGAAGGAGTAATAATTTCGTGTAATATTTATAAGAACGTTTATAAGAACGTTTCATATTTTTTCTCTGAAAATATGGTTCCGCTTCTTTTCACAGCCTGAAATCCTACCCTCTATGCGTCATGTATTAATGGTTTCAATCGCCTCTCCTTCTTATGAATTTTTAAGAAGTTTTCTTTCCCGCTCCCTAATATAAAAATAAAACACGAAAATGGATTCAGGGCCAGTCACTCGATTGCATGACTTCATAAGAATGGGAGGGAGAGAGCAAAAGGAAAAAAAAAAAATAGGCGATGGGGTGCGAGGCAAACACGGGTCTGTATTAAGAAAAAGCGTGGGAGGGGATAGATGCGTTGTAGTTGTTGCCCTTTCGAGACCGGTTGCTTTGAGATAATCTTCAGCGATTGTCTATTAGTCGGGCAATAGCTAAGCGTTGGTGGGGAACATAAGGCAATGTAAAGCGATCAGGGCTCCGGCCTGCCCTGAAATGGATCCCCAGCCATTCTTTACGTCGTGGAAGGGTCAGTCAACTGGTATGAAGATCTTGCCGGTCGGTTGCACCTCTTCAATAATTCATGATCGAGACCCTCGCGAAGATATAAGCACATCGGCAACTATGTTTCGCCCGGTGCATGTAAAATGCATTAAAAATGTACGAGAAGGGAAGGAGGATACCTCTCTGTTTCCTATGAATGGGAAAGAATCGAGTCCGTCGTTAGATTACGTCGGAGGGCACTGGGAAGGAGACTTTCCCCCGAAGGGAGACTGTCTTAGCTGCCTTAAATATTTCATGCGTTTTTCGAAATCTTTGCAAAATGCCCGGAGAGAGTTTGAAATTTTACCTGAATAAAAAATAATGGAATGAAGATTATTTGAATTTTTTAGGGCATTAAAAAAAGACTAACATAGAGTATGAAGTCATTTAATTGTTCGTATTTATTACGTTTCATGTAGAATATCGTAATGTCCAAGAATAATAAAGGAAAAATTGCCTGGTGTTTAAGCAAACCAAGTTTAATGTTTAAAAAACCGCAACTGCCTTCGATAAACATATTTTTAAGATTAAGAATTAATTTTTTAACATATGTTAAATGAAAACGCAGCTCAATTAATTTTTTTTAATATTCTGTTTTTATTTATCAGTATATAAATTATTTATACACCCCTTAATTATTGATTCGCATTGAAAAAGAACTGTTATTGAAAAGAAAACCGGTCTCTGTATTAATGAAGTTATATTATTCTGGCTGCAGGTCTGGCCGATAAAAAAATTTAAAATCTTATTTAGATACTGAATGAATAATTATACTTATTTAATAAGCAAATACAATGAAATGCGAAACAGTGTTGTGTAATTTATTTACAGGGAAAGCTTTAAGCTCTTCATTACTAAAATTCTTGAAAAGGAAGATGCGAAAGATTTGCTCTGATTAAATGATGTTATGGTTTTTGATTAATTTAATTTTACGTCGAAAATTTCATGGATGTTAGATCTTAGATCCATTTACAATTGAGCCATTTAATACATATCTTCTAGATTCCAAAGGTTTCGGATTCAAGTAGCTAGCGGATTAAAATGCAAATCTTTGCCTCTATGCCATCTGCTCGTACTTTATGGAAAATTTTTATTCAATAAATTTTTTCCATTATCGAAAATCGAATTAACGATAGCTAGCGTTTTCATGACCTGAGTAAGAATCTAAGTGCGAGAAAAAAAAGACGAATATGTGTAAAAGGGAACTTACTCGATGTCCTGTGTTTTAGATTTTAAAGTAGCTGTTTCCTAAAGGATAACTTAAAAATTATACAAATTGTAAATGATGTTTAAAAGTTTTATTATAATATTATAAATATTACTTCCTATTCTAAACTTTTTACTAGGCTATTCGTGAGGTATTTACATAACATTGGAAGATTCTTTGAATATAAGTATTATACGCATTGAATGAAGTCTTTCGTTATTCATCTTGAAGAAAAAAAGAAGCATAAAAAAGAGAGAGAGAGAGAGAGAGCAAGAGCAAGCAGAAGTGAAGGAAGAGAAAAGTATTTTATTTTTTGCTCCTTTACGAAGTGTAAACGACTTAGAAAACTTCTTGCCCAAGTCCAATCGCTCAACTTTTATGCGTCGCCTAATAATGAGATAAAAATGTTAAAGTCGGTCCGTGTCTGTTTTTGATGCCGGCGAGGCTTTGGCACGCGGCTCGCATGAAGAGCCCCTTTTCGGATGCCCACGAGAAATCAGGAATTCTCTTCGAGCGAATGGGGCGAACGTTTTTCGAAGGTGTTGCATGAGTTTCCACCACTCGGTCCTATTCTCCATTGGCCATAGAAATTCTCCAGTTGTCGACTTCTTCGAACGGCGGCGGCTGAGGTTCGGGGGCTGAGGCGGAGGCGGAGGGCGACCAGAAGCGGCCCAACATCGTCTTCCATGTTTACGAGAAATGCGAGTAGAATTGATTCATACAAAAGAAGATTGCATAATGTAACAAAATTCTTATCGATCTCTTGGTCGCCACGAAATCGTCTCGGATTAAAGTGCAACGTCTCTACACTGTCGAGCATCTTGGCTACTTTTATAAATAATGCAAGAAGGAGTTATGCGCTTTGGATCGAAATCAAAGGGAAAAAAATCAAGAGGAGTGGAAGAGAAGAAATTCTTCTCTCTCTCTCTCCTTTCTTCTTTTATTCTCTCCTTTGTTTCCAAAGAAATAACAACAAATAATTTCAGCTTAGTAAAACTTTTACGTTTAAGCGAGATGCTCAAATAAGACTAATGAATTTGTTTACCTTATTTGAAAAAGACTATCAAGACCATTTTATCAAACACTAAGACGTCAATAATCAAGGTTAATAACAATAGACACTTTAAAATAAACTATACATGAAACGCGTTTCCATAAAACTCGGAGACTTCATTTATTTTTAAATAAGCATCAAAACGGAACCGCAGCCAAAAGGATAAGCTGATAAAACTTGAACGAACTGATTCCATATGAAGCTCAGAGGAAATATGGCTCCATATCTTTAATTTAATTGCATCTAATATTTCATCGATTTCTTGGTTATGGAAATGAAAACTCCGAGACATTAGGGACTTCTTTATCATTCATAAGTGGCTAAAAAGCTTCGGTGAAATCGAACCGACAGACGCTCTCGTCGAAGCGAACATTGTCAACTATAATAAATGCTTAAAAGGAATCTTGGGAAATCGTCATTTGCAAAACACTCAGGCATTTTCAGCAACCTTTCTTTATGAAGATTTTCGCAGGGAAATAAAAAATTAATTTCGTAGGTAATGGCGGCGTAAACTCTCGTGACAGTCAAAGAGGGAGGGATTGAATTAATTAAATTGATATGAGCCTAAACAACGAGGAATTACTATATTATGCAAATTTTCTTAATAATTTACATCCGATAGAAGAGATCTCTTGCATCTACTTTGTCATAATATCTGTTTTAAAGGATAATAATTTTATAAAAATTACTTTAATGGAAAAGCTCTCCGTTAGCATAAATCTGTAAAAATTTAAAGATGGGCTTTTAGGCGCGTTTTATATTACTCGAAAGTGCCTATTAAATTTGGTCCATTTTATATGGGAAACCACAAGATTACACGGCTTCAAACGGTATAGAAATAAGCAAATTTCCTTAAAATCAGTGATAATGAAGGGCCCTGTTTCGCTTTAAAGACCAAT
>JAHWFO010017593.1:2194868-2336311 GCA_023313115.1 Rhysida immarginata
ACCAATTGATATGCATCCAAACGAATGAGGCAAGCGAGTTTCAGTTATTAGCAACATTGTTTTCCATTATGGGTTGATGTCTTCAAGACGCGATAAACTTGCCATTCGTACTTTGCAATTATCTTGTGATTTTAATGCGCTTAAATTTTACTGCATATATTATCCTTCTTTTACTATCATCATTTTATAATCATTTTTATTTATATGAATCAAAATCAGTTAGAGATTAAAAGCAATTATTTAACGCAAATATCGCAACAATTTCCTTTGGATTGAAATTCTTGTAAGCATGTATAAACCAGAAAATTGTGGCTACTTACAGACAAGATGAAGGTTTTATTATGTCATATAAACTAATATGATTCCATCCCACCTCTGCGAATTAAAAAACAAATTGAATTTGTAACAACGCATCCCTCCTGTTTTTCGGGTTTGTTTTAGAATTGGTAGTTCTTAATACTTAACATTTTCTTGAAAATATTTAAAAATTTGGAAGTAACTGGAGATAATGGAGAATTAGCAGACTATTGGGAAAGAGTGGAAAAGCGACAGAAGAAGCAGTCCCTTCGCTCGGTGCTGTATTGGTATCGCCCGCGCACTGCTGCAACTGAGCAAGTGGTGAGCGTGTCAACAGAAATGGCGACTGCTAGACCACGCAAAGTGATGAATGTCCAAGTTTTGCTTCAAGACATCGAGAGCAATTGCAACAGTCGATTACCAAGTAGTTGGGATTACCCTACTCAGATTGTTGGGATTGCAGACAACACAGACACTCCCATCCAAGAAGAGAGTTGTTTCGTCGAAGTTATTGTTGCCATATATTTTTACATCAACGCCGGGGAAATATTAAACGAATATTATTTTTCTATTCCCAGTATACATGTTTTCTATAACACGTGTCTCCCTTCAGGTCCCTAACAAATGTTTAGACGATTTGCGTATTTGGAACCCTTGAACAGTGTAGAACTTCCATACGCGACGGCAGCTTCCCCTTTCTATTCCAGAGGTTTGTGTATATAAGGACGCTGGCCGGTCTCGGGCGACAGTGTACGACGTAACTGATAACAAAGCATACATCAACTCGACTCTTCAAATCAACAAGCACACTTTTTGTATTGTGGTCTTTAATAATCGTTCGAAGGATACATGTTAATTCATGTCTATCGAAATGCCACAGAAAGAAACAGCGAGTATTGGCCAGAGAAGACAAAAAGTTATCTGTGCGTCGGAAACATCTGAATAACGGGAGCTTCGTTTACAGCAGGAAATTGTAGAATTACTAAAATCCAATTTGAGTTATTATTCCGTTTCTTGAGGTCGTTCTGTTTATCTACAATTGTAATTATCTCAAGCAACGCCAGGTGCTTCTTCTTGTATAAAATAAAAGTGGAAGAATGCAACGTTCTGTGGATAATAATGGAGCGTCTCGCTATTCTTCATCTTGATGATCCGAAAAAATGGATTGTTGATTTGAGGCATAAGATTGTTTAGTGGATGACTAACTTGATAGGTATAGTAAGACTCCATCTCACCTCTCCCTAACTGCGATCGCTCGGCCCTCTCATCCTGCGTATGATTACATTGTTACTTGGTTTCCTGGACAATCCACAAAATAGATTGTTAAAAACATATACAAAAATAAACTTTCAACGTTTTATGACGAACAGGATAAAAAATAATAATTTTGGGCTCTTAAAAGAACTCCCAAAAATTTTTTCTTCTATCCCCCATGATGCACAAGCTACATCGTCAGCCATTTTTTACTGACGAGCCTGATCTAATTGCAGTTCAGCAGTTTAAAAGGTGAATTTTTGTTTTGATAGAAATAAAGTTTAGCTAACTCATTATTATGTTTTATTAAGTATGCATTTAGGGACCATTAAAAATTTATGAATTGTATTTCTTTATAAAGAAAACAAAAGAACTAATTGCTCATAGCGCTTGCAGCACGATGTTGCGTTGTGATTAGGCTTCGACCAATCGCAGTTAGGGAGAGGATAGCTGGAGTTTTACTTTAAACATTATAATAAAATTGGCGATAGTAAGAAAAAGTGTTAAATCTTCTTTTCCGACTTTAAAAATATTTTTGCACACGTTCTGTTTGGCTTTGCTTCTTTTACCGGTTATCAACTAAAAGAGTTAAAATTAATTTTTAATAGGGATATTTAATGTACATAGCTAAATTTATATGAAACTGTAGTGGATCAGTGTAGATCCCTTATTACACTGAAGAAGCCTTCTTCGGACCCCCTTCATGGACCTTTAGATAATTGAAATTAACTTTCTTGAGGCAGTGTTTTACCCGATGTCTAACTTGTTCCAAATCCTTTGTTTTCGAGAAGTCTTTCATTGATTGTGCCTAGGGTAACTGAGTGGGATCTTTGTCTTTAGATACGTAATTGACTTTTTCTTACATCAGGTACATAATAGTCCTTTTTGCGTACTGGGAAGATCTTTATCGGAGCAGAATAAATAGTTCTCTTTGATAAAGGGAAGCAAAATACTTAGAAATTTTTCTGTTTAACAGACATATCCGCAGGGATAAACAGTTTTTCGAGATCCCGTTTTTCGGCATTTTAAATCTTCCTTGTAAACGGAGATACATGTATCTGTTCAAACTTGAATTTTACTTTCCTCGGAGCGTTTACTTTATCCCTGCTATAAAATGTATCATTTCCAGGGATATCCGACCTGCTTATGGGGAAGAAATATCCATCATCAATGATAAGGTCCAAAATCTTGCACGATTCGTACCAGCGATCGAACATACACTGCTTTAGTTCCATTTACTGTTTTTCCGTGTATTCTGAGAAGTTCTTGTGATATTTTAGGGTATTACAGATGTATTGTTGGCTCCAACCAAAGTTCAAAGCCGCAGTACATTGAGATATGTTGTAATTGTTTTAAAATAATTTCTTGAGCATTCGAATACTTTCTGTAGCCATTGATCTTGTTTTCCGACCAGTTCAGGGATTCACCTTCCTCAAACCTTCTAATTATCCCATGCACCTTTTAGTACCCCTTCATGTTTAAAATGAAAAAACAATGCTTTTCTTTGCTTAAACTTATATTTTTTAAGAAATAAACTGTCCAATATGTAATTGCAACTGCTCTTCGTTAGAAAATCCATGATGATTTTTTGATAAGATTTAACATACTAGAATATTGCGATAACAGTGAGCGTGAAAATAAGATTGTCACGATCCCCGCTGTGACATCACTTTTTTGTAGTTTTCAGTTACTATCTTTTTCTAGGGCTACTTTGCCTGGTATAGGAATAAGGCACTAAAAACATAACATTAGCCTTTTAAAAGCAAAAAAAGTTCTCAACAATCATATTATCTTTTAATTATAAAAGAACTACTTATTAGCCTCTTTAATCGTAGATCCGTGTTTGCAGCTTTCGTTCATTGTCCTCTTTCAAATTACATCCTATCGGGAATCAAATTGGCAAGACAAAAGACGAAAAAGCAGATTATGTCATTCTGTCGTAGAACATTTGATCCATGAACAGGCCCTTAAGATGAACCGATTGCTCATAAAAAATTTTTTCCTTTCAATTTTATTTTCTGCAAAATGCTTTGATAATTTTTTTTTTCAACTTTTCGTTTCTTTTTCCTTGCTTTCATTTACTTTTCCACGGATTGTTCTTGGAACGGTTCTTTCGCGATATATTTAAATCTCATTCATTATGCTAATGGGATTTTAAAATGACCTCAGAGCATTGGGATGACAAGGAGTGCTCTTTTTTTGTGCTCTTTCTCTCTTCAAAAGGAAGGCAAGGATATTGGAGGGGCGGCAGCGACGTCAGCGCTAGGGCCTTCTTCTTCGGTCGATTCGCAGCTTCAGGTGGCGCTCGCCTTTACAGCTGTCGTCACCGTCCGAGCGGATCTCAAGTCAAGAATATTGATTGGTAATGAGGATTTAAAGAGAAAGCATTGGCTCTGAATTAATGAAAGGCTTAAACCAAATGAAGGATCGTGGCCGTCCTCCTTTTTTTTTTTTTTAAAGAATCTTTTCTTTTTTCCTCGCTTCCTTTCTCCTTATTAAACTTTCAGCTAGATTGGGAAAAATCGTTAAGGGCAGAGATTACGTATTAAAAGTTTATATCCATAAAAATGAGTTTCTCCTCGAATACATTAGCTTTTTCTGCGTTAAAACTATGCAAAATATTTTATCTCCTTAGGGAATGAATTACATACTTTCAGTGTAAAAAAAAAGACTGCAAACTTAATTCGCCTTTCTTAATAATTTACATAGAGCAAGACCTAAAAATAGCAAGGAACCGAAAC
This sequence comes from Rhysida immarginata, assembly GCA_023313115.1. Taxonomy (NCBI): domain Eukaryota; kingdom Metazoa; phylum Arthropoda; class Chilopoda; order Scolopendromorpha; family Scolopendridae; genus Rhysida; species Rhysida immarginata. Next base: position 2,199,161 of record JAHWFO010017593.1, read on the forward strand.
TTAAAGACTGCTACTTTTCCGCAACAAAGTTGAGTGATATTAAGAAGGTTAAAGCTAGCAAAACTTTATCCTTAGCAAAACTTGGGAATAGTCCCGTATTTTCAAGAAATCGCTTAATCGGTACATTTTTCTGTCCGGGCAGCCGTCGTTTGGACGATAACGTGAAAGCGGATGAACTTAACTCCGATGTATCAACTTTTGATGCACTTTCGTGGACCCTTTCAAGCACGTGCATTAATGTTAAGAATATGAACTTAGGGCATGTAATATATCAATCGATTCGTACTGATGAGTCATAAGTAACACAGTGTTCCTTTTTTTGTTTATACTTTAAGCATTCTTGACGTCAGCTTGGAACACGTCCCGTTATGAAGCTTTGTCGAGGCACGCGCTCATTTCGTTTTTAAAATTCATTGCTGTTAGGCCTATTGTTAAATGTGGCTAATTAATGTGTTAGGACTATTGCTAAAATGGCTAAATAATGTTAGACCTATTGTTAAAATGGCTAATTAATGTTAGGGCTATTATCAGTTTAGTCTAAAGCTATTAACTGTTCAGCCTAATGTTAACATTAGGTAATTGCTGTTAGGCCAAATGTTAACATTAGGTAATTGCTGTTAGGCCAAATGTTAACATTAGGTAATTGCTGTTAGGCCAATTGTTAAAAATAGCTAATTGATGTTAGGCTTATTGTTATCAATAAATAATAAATGTAACTCCTGTTGTTATCAACTAATAAATGCTAGGCCTTTTGTTAACACTAGCTAATTGATGTTAGGCCTATTATTATCAACAAATTAATTACTTTTATGAATTGTTAGCATGTTGTGGACGGCCTGTTTAGCTCTTAATGTAGAGAACGCGAGAACCTATGACAAACGTACAATGACTTTATAATAGACAAAGTATTTTGAATTTGAATTTTTTTATGTACTGATCTGCTAACTGTGTACACCTAGTCTGCTTCAAATGTTCATATAAATTTAACTTTGGGTTTAACATAAATTTCATTTGGAACCTCTAGTTTGTTAAACTTAACCATTTTTATCAAAGTCATTTCTTAAAAAAAAAAGCAATCTTGTTGTAAAACAAAAATTCATCAACTGAAACAAAGTAACAAACTGACATAAACAAATTAAACTTATTAGTTACATGGATTTTTAGTGGAGGTAGATATTGGAGAATTGCTGCAATGTGTAGGAGTTACGTGGTACTAACATGTATCTTCTGAACGTGCAATGAACTAGAGGTAGACCAAAGAAGCTCACAGAAAAGGATCACAGGCGACTGAGTAGCGCGGTGCATCAAAGAGTTTCTTGGCCATGTAGCTGTGCATAAATTAACGATCACTCATCTTAATGCAAGACCACTCTAGGATAGTTAAGATTGGACGTCAGTGGACTGTGAAGGAATACGCTCAAGTGACAAATCATATTAGACAATGATGAAAGAGATTATAGACGTAGTGCTCAAATACAAATGGAAACATATTTTAGCCAGTAGCTTAAAATTTGGTGGAGGTCGTGTAATGGGTGCGTATTAGGAAGTTATTTATATTAGAAACACTTAACCACTGGCTGTAATTCTTAGAATTTTGTATGTCGGTTCTTCCAACCTTAACAGTTTAAGATGAAGCTCTGATAATAGAAATGGTTTGTTCATTATTTACTAATGACTGGGCACTTACTTAAACGTAAGCAGGATCGCCCGTACGTCACTGAAAGACGTTTAATAACTTATACTATTGAAATGAACGTAAGAAGTAATTTGTGGTAAAGCGGACTTACTTTGGGTTTTAAAAAATCGACATCCATAGTATGTAAGGTAATTGGTTATTTTTCTATAATAAGAAGCAATATTGGGCAATTCCAAGCCACCACCCTGTGGTAACAATTTGGAACCATCACCTTATCATTATCAGCACGCATAAAGCAAAGGTCGTAATTGAGTTGTTGGAGGAAATAGGAGTGAATGCACTCGACTGATTAGCCTAACTGAACATTTGTGAATTGATACAGAGCGCCAATTACGAGCCAGCCCAAAAAGCACCACCGAGTTGTTTGCCTTGTTAGAGGAGAAATAGAATAAATACATGCAAATATTTTCCAAAACTTAGTGAAAAGTCTCATCGAAGGACAGAGGCTGTGATAGCGGTTAGTGGTGGACCGGCAACATGCTGACATCATACCAGCCCCTAGTAAGAATATTCCTACGGGTGTTCAGTCGTTAACGACAATGCTGGTTTAATATTCCATTTAATATTTTGGGAATAAAAGTGCTGGTCATACTGTCGGTTCGGAAAGACGAGAGAAATCAACTCAAAATCAAGTTTTTGGTAGTTTTTTCACGATAAAAGTACTCCAAAAGGCTGTTTTCCTTGATTGTTCACCTACTTGATGCGCTGTTTTGCTGCATCTTCCATTAATCATAGACCACCACATCAGTGGTACCAGAAATCATAGATCACTTTCCTAATATTTAGTAGCATCACCCTTAGCTTGTATTACGGCTTGGGCATAGTTCCAAATTACAGATCCAGGAGACAGCTCTTGCAGGAAAGAACCCTTACCATTCCAAACTTTGCGTCTATTGTCTTCTTTGCTTAGAGCTTGTCTTATTCAAATATTATCCATCAAACAGTTGAGTTAATTGACATAGAAAGCAATAAAATGAAATCCACAATTCAATATCTATGTTTTCTATATTGCTCTTACCTCTATAATAACAGTAGTGAACAGTATCTATCCAAATCGTTTCAGTCGCTGTTGTTTATTCTAAAAGAAATAACAAAAAATGGCGTCACTATTAACATTATTTAAAAAACATCAAGTTAGAAATACATGTAAAATACCTAAACTAAACTATATATTTCTTAAACAGGTCGCTTCAATTATTCAGAACTTGCAGATGTAAAGAATTTATTCGGATGGCGTTTCCATTACACAGTCCTGGACAAAATTATAGGACCAGTCAAGAGATGCAAAATGAATTTATCTGATTCACAATCCTGTGTACAGTATAATTTGTAATGGACATTAAAACATATTTTTAAGAAAAATAAAACAAGTTTAAAAAAATAAAACCCTAGCATCATCTTTTTTCATTTGTGAGCTACAAACCGCCATGGGCAAAACTATAGGACCACCTTCAAAATAATGAATTATTCTGAATTTTGAATTCTTAACTTGAATTTTTTTCTGTCAAGAATTCAGTTATTTTCATTACTTTAGTAAACAACAAAATTCTGTTCTATAACGAACAAACTCATCATGGGACGTGGTAGAAAATTAAGCAGTGAACAACAAGCTCAAATTACAGCTTACAAAAACTGTGGAAAGAATGACAGAGAAATTGCTGGAATTATTGGAAAGCCCAAGACTGTAGTCCACAATTTTTAAAGTGATCCGCAAGGCTATGGAAAAAATCCTCATCCAGGAAGACGCCCGAAGCTGTCAAAAAAAGAAAAACGTGCTATCTTGAGAATGGCTTCAAACAGCACAGGAGCAACATCCTCTAACATCACGTCATCTCTGAACTTTCCTGTATTCGACAGAACAACTAGTCATGTACTCCAAGCATCTACCAACCACACTTACACAAAATATAAATCCAAGCCAAAATTAACTTCAAGCAGCATGCGTGCAAGACTGGCCTTTGCGAAACAGTACATTGGGAATTCACAAATGTGGACTCATACTCTCTTTAGTGACGAAAAAGTATTTAATATGGATGGGCCTGATGGCATAAGATTCTACTGGCATGATCTCAGGCAGCCAGCACAGTTTCTTTCAAGACGAGTGCAAGGTGGAGGTTCCGTTATGATCTGGGCTGCTCTTTCTGCCAACGGCAAATCAAGCTTGTGTCTTGTGAAGCCGAAGTCAAATGCAGACGATTATCAAGATGTTTTAGGAAATTATTTGTTGCCATTTAGAGACGAGACTGAACGATCCAGACTTTGTCTTTCAGCAAGATAACGCGTCCATACACCGTGCAGTATCCACTCTTCGTGATCAAGGAATTTTTTTAACTTTATTTTTTTCTTAGAAATATGTTTTATTGTCCATTACAAATTTATACTGTACAGAGGATTCTGAATCACATAAATTCATTTTACATCTCTTGACTGGTCTTATTATTTTGTCCAGGACGTACAGGGCTACTACTATAACTGATTCATTCGATTTCAAAATACTATATTTTCCAAAGAATTATACATACAAATATAATTGATACATGAAAAGAACCGTAAACCCACCAAGTTTGCATCGTCATACACTAGTTGGCAGCACGAGTACAGTGCCTTTACAAAATGGCGGCAAACCAGGAAAAGAGTTTCTGGGTGTTGGAATATGGGTGTACGTCTATTATCGCAGTGGAGCGTGTTCAGAAGAGTACAGAAAAGAACTACGATGTAAATAGAGCATTTTGCTGTGGTATTGGAAGTTTAAGAACACTGGTCATCTGTATAAACTTTGAAAATCACCGGTCGACTAAGATGTCAACTAAACTCGACTTTCGCTTAGACGTGTGTCGTTTGACCAGAGGGGCACAGATAGAACATTGGTGAGTTTATAGTTCTTTTCATGTATGTGTATGTGAAAGTGTTTTGAAATCAAATGAGTTATTTATAGTAGCCCTGTACTCTAGCTTAAAATCACCATTGAACTATTGTACTTTTAGGCGATTAATATATACTGTAAGTGCTTAATTACTTTTTAAAAGTTTCAAGGGAGTATATTTATATACTTATATTTTTAAGAGCTTTGAGAATATCCAAGTCTTGGCCTCGGTTTTTCAAACTTTTGATCCAACTTTAGAAAAATGTATACTTCAAAGAAAGTATTAACTTTTGAAAGATGAAACAAGCTACGCTAAAGAGGAAAGAAACTCCTCAAAATCTAAGACCTTTTAAGCTTCTTAAGCATGTTAAAGCCGATTCTGCACAAGAAAGACAAAAGTTTTTATCTTTTCTTCTCTAATACATTTCTCCTTTAACTCCAAGAAAGAAGTAAAAGCGAAAGGCATCAGATTAACACAGTTTGGGGAAAGAAAAAAATTCTAGAATTACATATTTCTACTTTTACTGGTTTCATCAATTTTCCTTGTACAACACCTTCTTCAGAGCATGAAATCTTATTTACTCTCATTTTCTCTAATAATCTCCGAAGCGCTCTCTTTCTTTCTCGATTCTCTTATTACCTTAACACTTAGCGTGAAACTGAGAAAAGGAGGAAGAATAGGAGCCATCAATTTATTAGCCTTAAGTACTTCGTGGAACAAAGCACGGGTAATAGAGAAACGAGTTAGACCCTCTTTGTACTTAGATTGAACTCAACTATTTTCCAAGTCGTAAAATGGCGTAAAGGCTCCCCGGAGAGCCACGCATGTCATTCGCCGCCGCGGACTGATCGCTACTGCCATCGCCTAAGAAAAGCTTCGACGCCAACCATCGTCTCCTCCATACCCCTCTTTCTCATCCCTTACTCCCTTTTTCCCCTTTCCGAAAACTTAATGCTTTATACATGTAGCCAAGGCAACCTATTGTAAAATAAATGTATAAACAACAACAATCTGTTTGCAATTACTCGCTTCTTAAAGCTTTCTTTAAAGTTTCCTAAAATCGTTCGTTTTAAATGTTTTATGTATTGCCTAAGGAGCAGAGCTAAATAATAACTCTTTGATTGTGGTTTTGGTTTTGTTTTCTTATAAATTTAAAGGTAGGAAAGCTTTTAAATTTTTTAAAGATACCTATAAGTAGCTTGCTTTCAGAAATATCCCAAACGCGGCAAAGAGCTTAGACATCTGTGTACCCAAGTTTATAAAATACTTTTGTATTTCTGTAACCTGGTCTTTGAAAATGAATATCACCAGAACCCATTAACAGGAACGGCTCTCTCCTGCTAAATTTGCATCTTCACACTTATTCCTTCGAGAGGAGTATTAAATAAATTATTTTATCGCAGATAAATGAGTCTACAAAGGTGGCTACTGAAGTCAAAACTCAAGCAAGATTGCCTTTGAATTCAAACTGGGTCACAATGCAACTGAAGCATGCTGAGATGTATGTAAAGCGTTATGGACAAGATGCTTGTCGACAAGAAGAGCTTAGTTTTGTTTTTGAAATTGCGGAGAAAACCCCCCGTTCTGGACGACCGCCTTCTGTGGATGAAGATGCACTGAAGACACTCCTTGAAGCTGATGCATACCAAATCGGTCATGAATTAGCTAGACAACTCGCTGAGACAGAGGGAACTCTGAATAACCATCTTCGTACTGGGAAAAATCATAAAATTGGATGCATGGGTCCCCCATGCTCTGTCAGCAGCAAATAAAGTGCAACGCCTGACACTTGCCCTTCCTTGCTCTAACGTCATTACAGACCGAATCATTACCTGGAACGAAAAATGGATCCTCTGCTATAATATTCATCGTTCCTGCCAATAGTTATCATCAGGGCACCTCCTAGAAAGACTCCAAAGTAGGAACTAAGCTCAAAAAGAGTGTTGCTGGTTGTTTTCTGGGAAGCAATTATAGTATTGTACATTGAATCGTAGAGCAAGTTCAAAAAATTATATTATGATAGGCTCCAACGAGCTCATCAGTAACTCCTCCAACAACAATCTACATTGGTAAATCGCAAAGGCCCCCTACTGCTACGAGAGACGGTCATAAAGTTTTAATTATCACTATGAAAAAATCATGCTGCGACCATGAAACTTGGTGATGGTATTAGTCCTTCTCTACATATTCACCCTTCAATGCGACACATTTTTTCCAATGATGGATGACTTGACGGAGACCTTGGTTGTAAAAGTCTGCAATTTGGCTGTTCAGGAAACGTTCCACATCGAATATCACCTCGTCGTCATCATGGAAATGCCTGCCACGCAATGGTTTCTTCATCCGAGGAAAGAGGAAGAAGTCACTGGGAGCCGTGTCAGGAGAATACGGGGGGGGGGGGGGTGAGGCAAAATTTGATAGCCCAAAGGGCATGTGTGAGTGTGTCCTCTGCAGAATAAGCTGGGGCGTTGTCGTTATCGGGTGGCGATCTTTGTAATGTTCAAAATGTCGTGCAAGATGTTGAAAATTGACTCATGACTGATTTTCACTTTTTCCGCTATCGTCTCGATTGAGCACCAGGGCCTCCACTTCTCTTGCGATTCCCGGTTCTTCATGGAGAGACGGTCTGCATTCCTTCTTCGTCATTCAGAACTTGTTTATCAACACCTTAAGCGTCTGCACCACCTAACCACTGTCTCATATGATGGTGCATTGTTGCCGTACACTTCCACCAACTCAGCATGGATTGTTGCGGCATTTTGCTTTGGTCCCTCTAACGGCGTGCTACGGTACTGTGGTGCGGGGATTTCAATACGCACCAGGACTACAGACATGTACCTGCATACAAACAAAAATAATTACATAGCTTTTTTTTTTCGAGGTGATAATTAAAACTTTATGACTACCCCTCGTACAGAACAATGCAAGACTGCACATAGCTTATACAGATTATGCAGCTGGGAAGCCTTGCCTCATCCTCCGTACTCATATTATATCTCTCCTACAGATTTTCACCTATTTTAAAAATGCGGATACGACAGTTTGGAAATAGCGATAGACTCTAAAACCAAAGATTTCTACCGACATGGAATTTTCACATTATCCACCCGTTAGAGACATATTATTGATTGGGAGGGGAATTAGATATATTTGATGGATAAATTGAATAAGCCCCTCAAAACCAGCAGCATAAAATTCTTTGGGCTGATGTCTGAACCAAGCAGTAAATTCCCTTTGTACAGTTTAGAGTTGAACAAATGGAAGTCGCTTGGAACATGGTAAAGGCTATACTCGGAGAATACTTGAAAATTTCCCAGTAGAACTTCCGCATCATCTCAGTTGTCTTCCTGGCAATATGAGGACGCGCGTTATCATGCAATAACAACACGCTTTTGATAAGGAGTTCTGGTCGCTTACGTCAAATGACATTACATGAGGATATTACGGTAGGAGTCGGCATTTACGGATGCCCTAGAGATTTCAGAAGACTGTGAGCATCACTTTCCCGGCAATGAAGCTGTACAAAGGGAATTCACCGCCTGGTTCAAATAGAACCCAAAGAATTTTATACTGCTGGTTTTGAGGGGCTTGTGAAACGATGGGACAAATCGCTCATTGTACAAGGAGATTATGTGGAGAAATAACTGTAGTTTTCAGTCAGTACTCTCATTTGTTCATTTCTATAAGCATTTGTAACTTACATATATAACTTCCCCTCGTGCAATGCTCATCTGATCTTCTATCCGTCTGTTCTTTTCATAATATTTTGACACAGAAGATTAAGATTCGGAATGTAGCTGACTCTGGACCTGTCCCATTTCAATATTTAGTTTGGTTTCGATTAGATCGCTGGGGTCTATATAACATGTTGGTATGTAAAGGAGTGCATATTCCTCTAGACAAGATCTACATTGCTGTGAAGTGTGATACAAATTGTCCCAATAGGGCCGGAGTTGTGGAGGATTGCGGTCACGTGATTTTTAGAACTATTAAAGTTTTCAAATGGCATGTGGTATATGGAATGTGTGATGTGTCATTCGAACCGAAAGAAGATAGAGTTATTATCCATTTTCTTAATAATACGTTCAAGAAAATCAATTTTTGGGGGTTACATTAATAGACGAACTCAGAGCTTCCGCTACTTTGCTATACCCTCCTCGGGGAGATGAATCTCTTGTTATTATTACTCGGAGGTGATTTCGTTTTAAAAAAAGAAACACATGAATTTCAATTTTAACAGAGCGATTGTGCAATGTCATTATTCGAGCGGCCTATTTTTAAGGATTTTCAGGGGTTATTATAATCACATAAAAATATGATAAAATATAGAAATTATATATAATTTTACGAAATTCAATTTCCGTGAAGATATGCTTAATGCGTATGTAAGTAATTTAGCAGTATACATTTGTTTTCAGAGGCCAAATTCCCTAATAACATTGCACTTATCGATCACCTCTATAAATTTGTATCGATTTTGGCAAGGATTTCTGTTTTAGGGAAAAGGGGGACAATGTTAACGACCGCAATAACGATATGATTATCTACATACTCGTCTTACTTGATTTTTATTTAGTTTTAGGTTTTTGTTCTGTAATCGAGTTAATGGAGATTCCAGTGTGAATTTTATATTGTTGCAATTTACTTCCCATACAACAGGATAGTTATTTTTTATATAAAAATAAAGGTTTCAGTAACATAGATTTTTGCTTTATAATCGCAAAAGCAATGGTAAAATAAATTGCAAACATTCGGGCTTCATATCCATTTTTATGTTCCCGTGGTCAAAGAGTGGAAAAAGTTTTGATATCTCTATAAATGTTCTGCTGTATGTTGAAGGCTGGACTGAAGCAATATCAGTAGACTCTTTGAAATTCAAGTCCTCGTTTTTACTTCTTTTTTATTTTACCTCTTTCCCCACCCCAACCCTTCTCTTTAATATATTTTTCTCTCTTATTTTTGTCCTCCGTCGTTTATTCGTATTCCGTTGAGCCAACCCCGAGAGGGATGTCTTGGCGCGAAATTTTGGAACAGGAACCCATTGTTTTAATTTATCTACTGTCTGTAGAGTAATTTTTGTCCACGTCGGCGGGGTAGGAGGACGGTGATGGGGTGGTAGAGGACAAGTCTTCAAGTCCTGCCCATGGTCATCGGGGTTCCACCCTTCTCCTTTGAGCCCTGGCACCGTGCCACCCGACCCACCCGCTGACAGACTTCCGGAAAGTCCGGGTCCATCGCAAACTTGGGGCCATTAGTTTTCATGGGAAGAAAGATCGCGACCGAAAGGGAGAGGATGGGGCGGCGAAGAAACAAGGGAAAAAGACAGATTGATCCACCCGGACAGAGGGATCTCTATTCTTAAAGTAAAAATAAATCTTAAACAAAGCTTCCTTAAATTTTCCTCAGCCGACCGAAGAATGCTTTATGGGCTTCTAACACATCGATTGCTGTTTATGTTTTGCCTCTATTATAATTTGCATCATGTGCAATAAAATGTTGTGACGGTGGAAGTAAATTTTGTTCAAGAAAGAAAACTTTGTCGTTCATCATTCTTCCCCAAAGGAACATAAATATTTAAATAGTAGTAATGCATCAAAACCAACACATTACATATATTATAAATGTTCATTAAAATAATTTTTCGATAACTCGGATTATTGACTGTCCCTACTTTTGTTGCAAAAGTTAATATTTCATAATTGAAATACTGCCTTCCGCTTGGTCGTTTAATTTCTAATGCATACTTCTAAAGAAACCTTATTGTATTATTATTCTACGACAGTTTGCTTTAAAAATCTTTGTACCAAATGTTTAGTTTTATTCTGCGTTTTATTTAATAGTAGCTATAAAAATTTTTAGTACTTGGATTCTGGAGTTCAACTTGAGTATACTGCATTATGAAAGTATTCGAGCATTCCACACTGAGCTGAATATTTGGGTAACGGAGCATTGCAGCTAAAAACAAACCGAAGACCTAAATGATGCTATCTGGAGACGAAAGCAGGAAGGTGTAAGGACAGAAAAAAAAGGAAAAAACGTTAAGCTCAGCGCATGCTCCCTAGTGGTAAGGAGTTGCTTTTCTCGGACCGTTGGTTATTCTAGCAAAAATTATGAACTCGGAAGTGTACCTCGATGTTTTGGACAATTCAGATCTACATATTCTGGTGATCATAAATTAAGGGATTTGCAGAATGGAATCCGTCCGTACATACTCTCAGCACCGAACTTGGTAAGGCTGTTTTTTAGGTCATGTAAATACAATTCAATCATTAAACACAAAGGTGGCAGCACCGCTGCAGACGGAACAACATAGAATGTGCATGGACACTCTTGACACAAAAACTTGCCTCAACCCCACTCTAATTTTGTAACTGTATGCGACGTTCAGTACGCTGCGTGGTTCACCCGCACTGAAACAAACGCAACACATCGTGCTGGCATGCTCAAAACATTGGTATCCAGGAATGGTTATGGCATCCTATTCTTGGACCAATGACGTTTCGCACGTCCTGCGGAGATGGTACACATTATTTTGTTCAACTCTGTATATGATCACAATATTTACATGACATATTACGCCCTTTTCTATGCAGAACAGGCAACGGATTTGTTAACAAGATAAAGTTATTGATTGTAAAACTTATAATCTTAATCTAGTTACTTAGAATTTAGATTAAACATGCAGGTGATATGCTCATAAAGCTATTTTATTTGCTTAAAATAATTTGTGTTTTAAAGTTTCATCTAATTTATAGCTCCTTCCTGTCGTTTACAGAATTACAAAAATTCCATTGCCGTACTTTACAGAAATAATTAAGCAATCTAGTAAAATACATATAGTTTTATTTAACTATAACGTGGAGTCTTCTTGCCTGCGCCAAGAAAGTTAAAATCTCGATTTGTTTCGAAAGCGAAGAGAATATTCATTTTAAAACGGTAAAAGTTTCCGTGCTTTTCCAATGAGTTGATATTCATTTTCACGGCATATGAAATTCCCTTCAGCAGTGTAAACTTTAATTGATTACTAATGTATCACGTAAAAATTGTAATTAAATTTCGAGATAGCCGAAGAACTCAATTCCCAATCTGTCTATCTTTCCTGGAGCTAAGTGAAAGTGTCCCCACGGGAGCTGTCGAGCGAGGAGACAGTCGGATCCAGACGGAATGGATAACGACAACGGAAGTGAGGAAACAGTATTGATCTTACGGCACACCATCTGTCTTTGAAGGAAGGCTTAATCTCCTCGTTGGACTATAAAACCCCAACAAACCACGAGTCGGTCCGGCTCTGGGGATTGAAAGGAATTTGAATCTCGCCCGAATTCAAAAGTTTCTCTGCGGGGCCGCGATAATTGTTCGCCTCTGATTAGGTTTGTTAAGATGAAGGAACGAGACGCATGTGAACGGCGCTGATTAGTGGAAGCCTCCACTGCGGTGGCACCTGCCTGACCCTGCGGTGCGATTCGCCGTGGCCAGCCAGAGTGTCACCGGTCATTTGTCATAATAAGGAACGTTGCCTTTACACCCTTCCTCCTCTTCCCTCCTCCACGTTTCCCTCTTCGCGTGGCTGCAATCCAAACACTCCACCCCGGCCATTCCGAGCCACTGGTTCAAATAATTCTCGTCGTTGTGTTGTTAGGAGCATAGGGCGCCCTCTTCAGGCGAGAGATGAAGGAGTCATCAGCTGCACCTGAGGCCAAGAATGTGTCTATTTGCATTGGAAAAGGGGGTGAACGTAGAGTGCAATTCCTAACTGCTTCAACTTGACTCTTCTTCTTCACTCTTTTTCCCTCCTCTGCTTTTACCTTTTTATATTTACGCAACAACAAAAATTCACCCATCACGTGCTTTACTCTCTCTCCTTTACCCCCACCCCCCCAGGTTTCATATGACAGCATATCGCAATCCACGGATATCCTACCCTGTCTATGTTAATTATAATACATTCAACAGATATTTAAGGGGAACAAATAGAAAATCTGTAGAAAACGATACATTTTTTCCCTAATGATCTTCTAATTACTGAAGGTTCCATTTAATGCTTTCTTCTAATTAAAAATTATATAAATACGAATCCCAGCATGCAAGTCGCTCTATTGATTTTCTTTTTCTTAGAAAAAACGAATCCAGAGTTAATGAAGCAAATAATAAGCTTTCAAAAAAAGTTAATAGCTAATGAGACGATCAAGAACTTTTAATTACTTCTATTCAATTATCACAGAAGGACGTCGGTAAGTTGGTGATGAGAATGCTTTATTCTAGTAGAGTTCAAAGATTTTAACCTCAGATGGAATCACTGAGAAGAGTTTTAAAAAGGATTTACAAATTGTGTGCTTAAATTAACTACTACAACGATTGTTTACAATCCTTAATAGATAGGGATTGTGATTTCGTCTGGAATGATTCCATATTTCTCACGAAAAAATTAGAATTTCAAAAATTTTTCAGTTTTTTTCTTCAACAAAAAATTCATACAATACCGTGAGGAATTTACAAAATAGATCGTACATGTATTTACTTTTTTATTTTAATTTAATATATAAAAACGAATTTACTTACTCTAATTTATTTTATTTTCAGAGGAAAATTATTGTTCCCCGCTACAAACTGTACATGGTATTTCATTCTTGACCTACCTTTCTGAATCACCCTGTATAGAACTTAAAACACCTTGTACTGTACATACAATGCCTGATCTCATATCTCAAGTTTTGTTGAAAACTCGAAAGTACATTATTTATTAAAACATGATGGATTTATATTTTTTGGACAATGAAAAGCCATTTTTAAAATTTCTTTGTAATTTGTTTATTTTTCTATGCAACCAAGATAAATAAGCAGTCATGAATTATTGTTCAAATTCAAATATCTTTATACTTTTTGGACGCACCGTAACATTTTTGAAGAAACCATCAAATTTACCACTAAACTGACATACATTTCGTAAAAGATTTACCGTATAAGTCCATCTGATGTATAAGTCATCCCCTAAAATTCTGAGGTTTTTAGACCTAAATTCGCAGGATAAAATCGACCTTCAAAATAAGATTTTCCTATCAAGCTTTCGGGCTGTTTTGTCTTTCCATGCGAAGAGGCATTCTAAGGTCTCTTAATTTATTTTGAAAAAGTACTGATCCCAGAAATCTCCCGTCACTTTTCAAGATAGTCGTCTTCAAACCCTAATTATTTTCACAACCCTGATGCTAGCATTGCATGGAAAATCGCCGATGCAAGAGCGGAGCGGTTGGAAAAAAGTCACAATTTGCTAGGTGAATACGGAGCATTAAGAAACACTTCAAAGTTGTTGTGACTAAGAAACTTGTGAATGAGGGCCGTTCGAAGAGCAGGAGCGTTAGGACCTTGTAAGAGCCATTTTCCATTGGGCAAAGCTAAAGCCTAAGGAAAATGTGAAAAATGTGTACGGCCTAGAGGGTGGCCATGTTAGAACTGGGAACAATTTCAGATTTCAAAAGTCAGTACTTTTTTCAAAATAAGTTAGGAGACCTTAGAAATTGAACGCACCTCATCCTAACTGCAATTTGTATTTTAAGCTTTGTAATATGATCATAGCATACGTACATTAAGTATGATAATGCAGCGGTATTGCTGTATAATTCAATAAAATTTAATACGTAATATATCCTGATTAGTTGATTCATCAATCGATATTACACTTCACGATATCTATTGTGTTGCAGTACACTTTTATTATGAGTATCATTATGATTTTTTTTGTTCTTTTCTATCCTATTCAGTATTTGCAACATTAGACTCTTTACAAATCTCACTGCTCCCAGTCGTACCACAAAGCTTCATTTAAAGACTTATACCACGGAATAACATGTTATTCTGTACTTAAACGGTATTTGCAAAAAAAAAATGCTTTAAAATGGCGATTTGTGCTTAACTCAGTCAAACTTTAGCTTTTTCCTGGGAATTATAAATTTTACTTAATTGAAATTACGAGAGTTGCTCACAAAATAATGCCCCGTATTTCTTCCCTTGAAAAGTTTTTGTTCAAAATGTAAGAAAAATATTCACAAAAAATTGCTTAGACCAGCGCTTGTCCTGTTCACTTAGTCATGTCCTCAACCTTGCCCTCATAACTTTTTGAGAAAGGACTTTATGAATGTGTACATCCCGGAAATATGTTCTCACGTTCTGTCATTTTCAAGCATTACCGCGTAGTAAACCAAAGAACAGATGAAAATCACAGGAAGCAAGACCGGGAGGGTTACGCGAACACACTCCCAAGTCAATTTGACGATTGCTTCCTGCGTTTTCAGAATTGTTTTAGTGGGTGCATTGCCGTCCTGAGCAACATTTCTGCTCAAATCGCCGAATCATACGATTAACACGATCATTCCATAAATGTTTCAGGACGACCAGATGCAGTCGATCTTTCACTCTTGTTCCCCCAGTACATAACATGTTGTGAGCTAAGATACGTATCATTATGTTCTATCTCCACTCCTAAGAATTTGCTGATAATTCGTTGTTTTTTTAACGCAAGTCGTTCATAGATGCCACTTAAAAAAAATTACCACACCTTGCTATCTGTTGGAATGCCGTCTAATTCGGAACATAAACCGGGAACTTCTCTGCAACCGGGAACTAAAGCAGCATGCAAAATTTCACATTTCTACCTTTATTATTGGCCGATTAAAAAATCCATGCGTCATTACTTTCTGTGCCACCCTCGAATTTAAAAAAAATTTGCTACTCTTGAAGTTTTGAAGATGAATAATTAGCTGTTGGTATATCACTCGTAAGTAATATCAAAGCGGCATCATTTTTGCCTAACCAAATACTGTAAATGCAATTACCGGTTTTTAATATATGGACGTAAATTTAATAAACTTTGGAAACTATGTTTCAAATAATAGTAAATTACATAAATATTGAAGAATAGTCGGCACATTAAGCCGACTTAGCTATTCTTTAAACTCATATTATCATTTGTTTCACTCCGCAATTAAAGATTTAGAAGAGACAAATGGGAAACAATGGTCTATTTCTTCAAATTGCACGAAAATAAAGTCAAATATTCAAAATATCAGCTTTTGAACTCACGAAACGACTTTAAAGTGGTTAAAGAAGATATGTTTTGAATTTTTATGTTTCATCAATTTGAGCGAGTTTGAGTTGCTATCTAAAGTTCATAGAGCGGAGAATTTGTGAAACTATTTCGTAAACATACTATCGCAAAAGCTTTCAGCGAGACAAATTTTTAGCCTCCTTGCTTTTATGCAAGAGATTCAGCTTGATGGGATAAGAGGAAAGATTTTTGCTCGAGAAAAGAAGTAACAAGAGAAATGACGATAGGTTCTAAGACCCCATTTTAAAGGAACATTACCAGAAAGTGCCTACGCACAGAATGGTTGTTTTCAACTTCCAACATGCGTTTCCCGCTTAGCGGATTTCAGATTTTGATGTTTATCTTGAAGATTTCTGTTAATTTTTATAGCATTAATTAATTTAGTAAGAGAAAATATTTCGAGGAATAATTGAATTCTTGAATTTTTGAAAAATGGAAAATAAATTTACTTTTCCCAAATATATACGAGGATTATTCATTAGAAACACGTTTAGAGGCTGGGTTGCAAATTTTATTCAAAGAATTTAAAAGAAATCTACATGAACATTAAAGCATGGATGCCATTGGTAGATTCCCATCTGGTAAAATTCCTGCAGTGTTGGAGGAATCATTGCGTAAGAGCAAACTATATGTCAGCGTTGGGATTGGATAGCCGTTCTTTTACTGATTGCTTTAGAGGGCCAAAGACATGGAAATCGCACGGGGACAACTGTCTCATATTTTCTTCTGATGCTGCAACATGAACATATCCTGGAGGAGCCAAATCTTTCGTCGATTCCCTTCCTTGTCGAAATTTCTTGGATCAATTCAACCACTGTTATAAGAGAATAATTATGGACGCCGTAAACAGCTTTCATTCTCGTAAAAATTTCCATTAACTGATGCCCTTCAGCGGCCAAAAATTGAATAACAGTATGCAGATAAAACTGGACAAGAAAATTTCGGTTTCAGTTTCTGACAAGAATGTTAATCACTGAATCTTATAATATTTTTGACGCTGATTTCAAATATGTTAGTGGTTTCCTTTTTTTGTAATTACCATTTTTTATTGTAAGATAAAAGCATTACGACGGTTCTATAGCAGTGTTATACACTGAATGAGCTTATTATTATGACCACCTGACATGTTTATGCAAATGCACGCACGGATGTCGCCACAATGTTGCTAGCGGGCCTGAGACCAAATATAAAAAGGGAAGCTGAGTGTCGTCGACAACAGTAGACGTGTTACATTCTTCAATTATGGGTAAACGACGCGATTTAACAGCCTTCGAACGCGGGATGATTGTAGGTGCTCGGAGCTATGGAGCGAGTATCAGCGAAACAGCAGCATTCGTGGGGTTAAAGTATTTAAAGACTGGAAGGTTAGCCGGAAAACGGGGTCTGAACGTTCGCGTTGTGGCCGCCCGTGGATGGTTCATGATCGGACAGAACGGAGACTGACACGACTGGGAAAGGATGACAGAAGGGCAACTGTGCATCAAGTCACTGCTGTCCTTAATCAGGGGTCCTCCAAAACGGTGTCTGAATGCACTGTCCGCAGCACATTGCATCGCATGGGATACGGATGTCTGCAGCCAACAAGCGGAAACGACTCCAATTCGCTCAGGAACACATGGACTGGACTATCGAGCAGTGGAAAAAAATCATGTGGTCTGACGAGTCACGATTCCAGTTACAACATGCAGACGGCCGTGTGAGAAACAGCACGAAAGCATGGACCCAGATTGCCTGAGCACAACCCTTCAGGCCGGTGCGGGCAGTGTTATAGTTTGGGGAATGTTTTCCTGGCATGCGTTAGGTCCGTTAATACGTATTGAACAACGTCTGGATGGCACAGCATACCTCTGTATCGTCGTCCATCAAGTCATGTTGATGGCGTACCCCAATGGAGATGGCTACTTCCAGCAAGACAATGCGCCATGCGACAGAGCCCGTATTATACAGGAGTGGTTCCAGGAACATGAGGGGACTTTACCTTACTTCGGTGGCCCCCACAATCCCCAGATCTCACTCCAAATGAGCATTTATGGGACGAAGTCGAACGAACCATCAGATGGTTGGATCCATCACCGTCCAATCTAGCACAACTAGACAGTGCTATCCATCAGGCATGGTGTCAGATTCCTCCCACCACCTTCCAACATCTCTTGGAATCAATGACACGAAGAATCACCGCAGTATTAAAGGCAAAAGGTGGCCAACGAGATACTGACAGGGTGGTCATAATAATATGCTCACTCAGTGTTCATGCAATTGGTACATACCTAAAATCTACTTCTTTGAAAAAAAAAAGAACCTAACCTAATCTAAAAAAATTTAATGAAAAATTTTTAACACAAATTTGAAAATACATATTAAAATAACTAAGCATTATATAGTCATAATTGTAATCCATTCTTTTCTACAGGAAATTATGTACAAAAGAAAAAAAATTACAATTGGACTATTAGTTCTAAAGATATTACGCCAAATGTAAGCAAAAGCATCAAAAAACTAAATTTTGAGAAAATAAAGTTTTTGCTTCATAAAAATGCTGATGTTTAAACATAGGCTTACAATAAAATTATGAAACCTTGGAAATGTATTCTTTAAGTATTTTTTCAAAATTTTTTTACAAAAAACGCCATCCTTAAGCGAATAAGAATAAACTCAATTGCTATGGTAAAATCCCAAAGGACAAATCATTCAGAAATACCCTTATTTACGATTATGACTTTTTTACAATGGTATTCATATTTGAATTTAGATAATGACCTTTTGTTAAATTAAGAAATGCCAATTTTACTTTTTTTTTTTACTGTGTGGAGGGAGTTAGTTACTAAGAAAGTTATTTTCTGTGTTAATTAATTACCCAGAAGATTATTTTATTTCTACAAACAATGCTTGGAAGTCAAATAAGATTTCGAGATTCTATTTGAGGGAAGAACGTATAAAGCACCGCCCTTTAC
This sequence comes from Rhysida immarginata, assembly GCA_023313115.1. Lineage (NCBI taxonomy): Eukaryota > Metazoa > Arthropoda > Chilopoda > Scolopendromorpha > Scolopendridae > Rhysida > Rhysida immarginata. The sequence continues at coordinate 2,217,770 of JAHWFO010017593.1, forward strand.
TCTTTTTCAGATGCTTTTGTTTTTCCTGCCGTTGATTTCAATGCAAAAGGTAACTCCTGGACTTCGCGAAAGATTTCCTACATCACACAGAAACCTTTGTAAAGGTTTAAATAACCGTGTAGCTGAAATCTGGGAACGACTTCAAAAAAGAATCGTACTTCTAAATGATAGATCAATTGCCGAGGCTATCACGTGCTCTTAATGCGTTGCCGAACCCTGCCGCTTGTGGACGTTTGCTGATCGGCCAAGAGTGTGGCGCCAATGCTTTTCGCATTGGCCATCATCATCTGATGAGATTTTTGTGAGACGTGAGAGGAATTTAAGATTCGGAGCAGCCAAAGACGGGATTAGATTAGACGGTGGGTGGAAAATGGGGAAGGGAAAATGAGGGAGTTGGGGGTGGGCTTCGTGAAAGGAGTTTCCTTGGGCACGTGGCAGAGTTTCGTCCAAGTTGTCCCTCGACTACGACGGCCATCAAAGCATCGGTTGCGCTGAAGCACACTAACGTTCAATTAATTAGCGTTGGAAGACGGGGAAGGGTGAGCAGCTGCTAACGTCTTCTGCATCGTCTACCCGTCTTCTTCAACTCACTTGGTTCGATTTCAGTCGGATAAAACGAAATGGAAAGAAGATTTGGAGAGAGGGAATGAAAGAAAAAAAATATTCCACCGAAGTCGCACAAAACGACAAATCGCAAATTACTATCGAATTGGTTAAACACGAGTTGCGTTTGCTGACTTTTTAAGAGACGTCTCGCTAATGAAGGCCGTATATCCAGTCGTCTTGGGCTTCCTAATGAGACAAACAATAAGGTTGCTCGCAGAGATATTTTGCGCACAACTGTCTTTTTCCCTTGTTCTTCTGTTGCTCTTCCTTTTCTCAGTTTCTCTCTACCACGAAGATGATTATCCCAAGCCTGCAGAGAGAGAGAAAAGGAGAGGAAATGATTAATGCATTTCTTCGATAAGGTTCTGTTTTATTTTTTTTATTTTTATGTTTATTTATTACTTTACGATAGGAAACGTGAGATGGAAACGAGAGATTCTACTTGTTCTAAACATCAAAAAATGTTATTCTCTCTCTTCGTCTGTTTATTACGTGCCTGTTCGGTGAAGCAGCAGTAATAACATAATAACATTAGGCTACAATCTTTCGATTTCCTGAGGCAAAACAAAAGGCGAAGGAGAAATTTTCGAAGACCAAAACGCGAAAAAAAATGGGAAAACAAATAATACCATTTCAGATAATATTCCTAGTTATTCTATGCTCATTATAATAGCAAAACTGTGTTTACCTAAAACCGCCTTCTTATTTTTAATTAAAAACCCTCCATATTGATTCGTTCGTTTATTAAATTCTTCGTTTCGTTTTTTGTCTTAGAATGGAATCTCTTTAATTCAATTCAGACGAACTGTCAAGCGCACTTAGGAATTCGCTGGTATAGAGTTTAGGTTCATTAAAAAGTCACTTAGCAAGCGCTTTTATTTTCTTAATATTTATAAAAAAAATTGAGGAAATGCTAACTGCATAACTTCCATCAATATAGAAGTATTTGAATGAATCTTACATAGAAAACTATGGATTTACTTTTTAGAGATATGTTAAAGCAGTTTCAAGAAAGAAAATATTCAAGTTGTAGTTAATAAAAAAACAATCTCAAACAGTGGATAAATTGGCAAGAATATAAACAAAGTAAAAGGAAACCATAAATGCACATAGAAATAATAACCAATCATTTAGATGTGGATTTGTGGTTCCTTTTACTTTGTATACTTTCTTATTTCAAGTTGTTAAACGTTAATATTTTAACACGGTTTAAGCACTTTTTTTAAATTGAACTTACGCGAAAGATATGAGAAAAGAATTCTATAGCAAAATTCAAAACGAGATTTAGAAAATTAAACTAGACATGTTTAAAATATATATAAAAAAATCATATCAAATTGCAATTTTCCTTACATACTACACTGAGTGAGCATATTATTATGACCACCCTGTCAGTATCTCGTTGGGCCACCTTTTGCCTTTAATACTGCGGTGGTTCTTCGTGGCATTGATTCCACGAGATGTTGGAAGGTGGTGGGAGGAATCTGACACCATGCCTGATGGATAGCATTGTCTAGTTGTGCTAGATTGGACGGTGGTGGATCCAGCCGTCTGATGGTTCGTTCGACTTCGTCCCACAGATGCTCAATTGGAGTAAGATTTGGGGATTGTGGGGGCCACCGAAGTAAGGTAAAGTCCCCCTCATGTTCATGGAACCACTCCTGCATAATACGGGTTCTGTCGCATGGCGCATTGTCTTGCTGGAAGTAGCCATCTCCATTGGGTACGCCATCAACATGACAGGGTGGACTTGATCGGCGACGAAACGGAGGTATGCTGTGCCATCCAGATGTTGTTCAACACGTATTAACGGACCCAACGCATGCCAGGAAAACTTCCCCAAACTATAACACTGCCCGCACCGGCCTGAAGGGTTGTACTCATGCATGCAGGGTCCATGCTTTCGTGCTGTTTCTCACACGGCCGTCTGCATGATATAACTGGAATCGTGACTCGTCAGACCACATGATTTGTTTCCACTGCTTGATAGTCCAGTCCTTGTGATCCTGAGCGAATTGGAGTCCTTGCGAATAGGAGAAAGGTCTTCGGCTTCCGTATCCCATGCGATGCAGTGTGCGGCGGACAGTGCATTCAGTGACCGTTTTGGAGAACCCGTGATTAAGGTCAACAGTGATTTGATGCACAGTTGCCCTTCTGTTATCCTTTACCAGTCGTGACAGTCTCCGTTCTGTCCGATCATGAACCATCCGCGGGCGGCCACAACGCGAACGTTCAGACCCCGTCTTCCGGCTAACCGTCCAGTCTTTAAATACTTTAACGACGGCTGCTCTTGAGCACCCCACGAATGCTGCTGTTTCGCTGATACTCGCTCCACAGCTCCGAGCACCTACAATCATCCCGCGTTCGAAGGCTGTTAAATCGCGTCGTTTACCCATAGTTGAAGAAAGGAACACGTCTACTGTTGTCGACGACATGTAGCTTCAATTTTTATGTTGGCCCGGCCCGCTAGCAACATTGTGGCGTAAACATGTCAGGTGGTCATAATAATATGCTCACTCAGTGTATAGGGCAATAATGCTACAGAAAGAATATTTTTTGAAATTCTATAGCAATAATGCCATAAAAAATAATCATAATCATACGGTACGCTGTATTCTAAAGTTTTCTCGAATAAGAGGGAAAATTTTTGTCTGATCAAAATTTTGTTTTGCATTTTATAGGCTTTCGTCTTGAACAGCTATATTGTCTGTTATCAAATATTCGGACATCACAATATTTTAAGACCCCCTAAATATCTTGCATTACAGGGGCAAGGCGTCGAAGCAAACTTTCAATTAATTTCCATAGGTTATGTCGAATTGATTGTTATACCTCTTGCTAAGCTTCTGCCAGAGACGAGAGCCAAGATAGTTGTTGTGTTAGATAAGGTTCGTTACAAAAGTATTCTCTACGATTAAGGTCAGGGCTCTGATCAGGCTTTCGAACATTTTCACTTCATTTTAAGAAAATAGTCCTGCACACGCGAATTGATCGTCTTGGAAGCACAACGGCCATCTCTATAATACGGCTATATAGATGCCAGAAGGCCGATATGCAAAAGTATCTAGAAAGAATTTTGGTAGAATAACCAATGACCAAAGGCGGGGAGGGGAGAACCTTATACTATAATGGAGCTTACGCCGATCAGAGCAGTTGTGAAGAACATGTTTAAGAATCGTTCGCCAAAATGTCGCCAGACCCAAATACGTGCATCAGATTGGAAGAATGAAAAGCGTGGCTCATCAGTCAAGGAAATGACTTTCTATGAATAATGGGAGATGCATCAGTCCAAATGAGATTTTGCATTCACGGATGAGACAAACAATAACCAAGTGAGATTTGACTTTTGTATACTTTACCAAAATAATCCACACGGTTCAACTTTCCGCGGATAACTTCGGACTTACGAGATGCATTTCTTACTTTAACGGCGATGAAATAGCAAAGGAAGAATGTCATTTGTTTAATAATTATTAACAGAGCTTTTGGGTCACATTCCGTCATTTGTGTCGCCTTCCTGAATATAAATAATGTTTTTAGTTGTAATTGTTTGTCCAGCTTCACGTATCACCTATGGCTTCACTTACTGTGGTAGCACCTTTTTGATCATCATATATCTAATTACATCCATTGCTCGATATCAGTTTAATGATGGCATGAATTCTGCATTAGCCTACCGAAGGCAGGAAATGAATTAACACTAAATAGGATATACCAGGTGGAGTCAAAAGTTTTTTCGTATATTTATCCATAATGAAAAGTTCAACCAAATCACAAACAAATTAGAGTTTATTTTTCGAAGCAAATTCCATCGTGATCTAGAGTTTGTTCCCATCTTTCAACCAAGCACCCAATTCTGCGTTGGTACTTCTCGGCCGTTTGGAGGCAAAAAAAACTTTTAATACACGTTCTCAGTGTTAAACCGCCGTTTACACAGGAAGTGTGCCTTGAACCGGAATAAGTGGTAGCTCTTCAATTCCCTCAAGTTCCTGGATTTTGGCCTTGATGCGATAGACAGTATTTGCTGGGTAAATTCATAGGAACTTCTCGGCAGTGCCTGTTCAGATCCCGTATAGGTGGAAATGCCGATTTGATGCTTTGGGAAGTACCAATTTCTGTCGGTAATCATCGGAAGCTAGAGCTTTGCTACACTGATTTTTTTCGCGCAGGATTTGATCTTCGACAGCAGATGGTCTTCCGGAACTTGGTGTTGTGCAATTTTTTTTTTTTTTTTTTGGAATTTTTGGGATGGAGATTGTCCAGTTAGAATTTGTAAATGCAATGCAAATGCGAAACAAAGATAACTCCTGATTGGTCAATCTCAAACCTAGATATATTATATGACTTCATTCTTCATATCAGGGCAGTTGATGACAGTAATCGCCGAAACGCGTTTCCGTATTCAATAAATTATGGTATTGTTTACATCAAGATCTGTTAATACTTTGTTTATTGATTTAAAAATTGGCTAAATGAGTTCAATTTTTTTGTCTTTAAGATAATTTGCTTCATTGTCTTTTAAAAGTTTATTTTGGATAACAAAAACGTGAAAATGCGTACACAATTTGGAACTGGCTTCTAGTAATTTGTACTTTGAAGATATCAATTTTATATTCAGTATCCATTTTTAAATTTAAAGTAGAAAAATTATGTAGTAAATTCTTTTAATTAATAATTAATTCGTCAAGAGTTACGAAAATGAGGCTAGCGTACGACTCAGAGTGAAATTAATTGAATATCACCATCGCGTATTACGAGTCTGAAAATCGGTTATGAAATGAGTGTGAGGAGAGATTGAAGAGCTGATTTTTCGAATTCGGAACATCCCGAATAAGTTTTCATTCTATCATTTCTTGAGGGTGGCAACCTTGGGTACGTACGTATTGTAGGTGAGGTGGAAAGGGTGGCTCTGAATGTTTTTTTCGCCTAGTTGCCCCTCGTCGATCCGCTGTTTGCGACGGCCTTGGCATCGCTCTGTCGGGCTCTGGAGCAAGGCAAATGAATTTTGATGGGCGCATTTGAGAAAGGGGGAGAAGAAAAATCATTTCGTGTCGCCTTCTCTCATTGCGAGTCGGCCGAGTGTCATCAGGAAGCGATTTCCAAAAAAAAGAAGAATGAGGGGGGAGTGAAGAGAAGGGAAGACATTTTTTTTTTTTTGCTCCTTTCTCGTTTTTTTTTTATTATTTTGAAGGGAGGAGAATCGCTTTCTCCTTTCGGTCGTCATCGTCGTTCATATTTTCCCTTATTGATTGCAGATTACCTGCTGGTGAACACGTCACAAGTCGAGTAATGGGTTCGATAATCATGTACTTGCTCCTAAGACTTTTGTTCGAAGAGATATTTCCCCCGTCTTATATAGAAAATGGCGGCAATTTTGAGAAGTTGTTTACTTTTTCAAAAAGAAAAGTGACGTGGCACAAATTATCTTCTTCTAAAGAAGGATAAATAGAAGGAGGACAGACGAAAGTTCACTTTTATTTTTTCTCACAATATTTATAAATGTTAGAGGAAAGTGAACAAAAGCGGGCTTCCATTTTATTTTTGACGTGTACAGGCAAAAATACGAAATGAAAAGTATTAAAAAATGTGGAACATATACTTACTTAAGTTACTTTATAGGTCTCAATATTAAAAACATCATAAAATAAATAAATTAAATTTTTTTTCCAAAACTTTACTCTTTTATCATTTCAATGAAAGTGTTCCAATCCGCGCCCCCATATTTCATGAAATGAAATGAGTATTAAAAATTGAGAAAATATATATTGAAGCAATTATTTCTTATAAAAACAATCATATATTCAAAATATGTTCTTGAAATATCAAGTGTTCTAATTACTTCAAAGGCATCTTAGATAAATAAAAAAAAATAAAGACTTAATTTTTTGTAATGCAAACTTTGGATTCTACAACAGAAATCCAAAAAGCTGAGAATTACTAATCGTAAAAATAAGGGGGCTCGCTTTAGGAATAGCGTGAAAGTCCGGGTTAGGACCACCTCATGCATTTTTTTTGAATTAATATTTTGCAACAAATATGCATGTTAACTAATTCAAACTTACTCTAATAACTAGCTATTTTAATAAGCAATAAGTAGACATAATAATTAAATCACTTACATTCAAAATCTTGACACAAAACTCGTGAAACTGAGGAGCATAAAATGTTCGGATATTCCCCAAAACAATATGTCGTCATAGGAAAAAAACAGTTTGAGTAAACAGCTTGGGCGCTGGTACTACAGCAGGCAGCTGCATGAAGTACTACCTCAATATTTCATTGCTATGCTGCAGCATCGAAATAGCAGAAATTGAGCGAGCATTCCTTCGGAGCGGGACCCACTTTCTTCTAGTAGAGTAATAAGTGATAAAAATTTTGAAAATAATTATTAATTAATAATAAAAGAAAGAGCATATAAAAATATAAGAATCTTGAATTTCCATCTAATATAATGACAAGACATTAAAACCCTAAGCTTCTTAAAATTTAATTATTTAACATCACCAATTTCGACGAAGAATATTTCCATAATTTATAAAATGGTACACACAAAAAGAAGTAGGATAAGGAAAGAAGTTTTTTGAGTCCTGTTTAGCGACTGAGATTACCTGATAAAGCTGCTTTGTAGAGCGCAATGCCTAATATATAAACGAGTATATAAAATTTTATATATTTTGGTCGTACAGAAACGATTGAAGCAAGCCCTCTCGCGTCGTAAACGAACTCCACATGACAGCAAAACAATCGAGAAATCTACTTAGGGGTCTTGAGATATGCGAAATACACAGATGGCGCCACCAGCTCGTTAAAGGTAAAGCACTGTATAAAGATTTAGTTAAAGGGTTAACATGGGCAGTTGTTCTTTCCGTCGCCGCCAGATCACGCATAGACAGCAAAGATAGAAGGCGATTGATTATCACGGCCAGCGATGGACAAGGTGGTTTTGTGGAAAGAAGGGGTTTCAGGAGGTGATATCCATCATCGTGTGGTGTCGGTGTGCGGAGACAAGGCACCGTCAAGGGGAATTGTGTTCCGCTGGTTGGCCAAGTTGAACAGTGGACAGGAAACTGCAGCCAAAAATGTGAGCACTGGACGACCTTCAACATCGCGTATAGCAGTAAAATGTAGACACCGTGTCGAGTTTAATTATGTGCGAACAAGCGCATAACATTTGATGAGCTGCAGAACGAAACAGGGGAATTGCAGGTTATTGTCTGTAGATGGTGTACCAACACACACAATGAATGGTTTACCACAGCCAACTCGAAACTCCCAGATAAATGCCTGACGTGCATACACACCTGAATTGGGGGTATGTCTAATTAATGTAATATGCGTTTTTTTGTGAATTGCGTCTGCACCCTTGAACATACTGGCCTAAAGAAAACAAACCTTGACAACGAAGCAATTCTTTTATTCAAACTGCTGGTTAGCAACATCATTGAAGAGGAATTATTCTGTTAGTGCGAATTGCTACCGGAGAAATCTATGGCATGCAAGGCATATTTGAGTACGGCAGAAAATAATGTTTTCTATCTCTGTTAAATTTTATTCCTATCCTGCAGCAAACGGTAATTTTATGCACGATTTTATTACAATATATTCTATCAAACCCGTGTAGTAATAGCTTTGCATGTTACTTTTCTTGTTATGTATCGTGAAATGATACAAACTTCCATTAATCACCGTTGAGGATTTGTGTCCTTTCGTTCCTAGATGAATTCAGTTTATAGTGGATCATTTTAATAAAAGTTTTCCTTGCTTTATGTCCTCACCTGAATATCCTTTAAAATATGTCATACGTTTCAAAACAAAGGCTGCTTCCATCTACTTGGAAACCATTGCTTTAGGCCTATGAATGACACACCAAATGAAGAGACCAATCACTATCAGACCAATGGGAAAGAGTTAATAGTACGGTGCAAAGTTCAGCACCATGCTGTAACAGAAAATGAAATCTAAAATCTTTAGGTTCGTCGCGGACTTACTTTTTTAACCTAATCTAATCATTCACAACTTGAAATTTGAGATCTTATGATCTTTTTCTGTATAGTGCAGATCTTGCTCATCCATCTTAACATACTACTTGGCAAGCTTAAGGACGCTTTTTGAGGATAGGAGATGCATCTTGGCAACGACTACAATCAACAATTTTTTTTCTGGTAAAATTTGTCGAAGGATGTTTACAAACATAAACCCTCGTAAAAAGTAACATCGTATTTGGATATGCGTTTATGATGAGCATCTCAATATAATGCAATTTGCAAATTATTGTATTTTGTTACCTTGATGAAAAATCAAAATCATTTACTGAACTCAGCGACATGATTGGCATTAAGACAGTCGATTGCATTAATTTGAGAAATATTTGATCAAAGAGGTAAATTAATCATCACCTGGAAGGAATTTTATATTAAGTAAAGTATTTTATATTAGCAGAAATATAAAATCATTAATAAAGTATAGAGATAAAATAAATCTTTGGAAAATATCATTATACACGTTAATAAAGAAGAATGAAGAAAAAAAGAAAGAGCAATATTCTCTCTGGTTTAAAATAGGAATTCAGTTTTTTTTTAATGAAAATCAACGGATACCAAATCAAAGTAAGCTTTCAAAGAAATAAATTCCATGGAACCAATTCGAATGTCTTTACAGAAAGTCTGTAAAAACACAGCTAAAATAATGCTCTAGATTTAAAGTTTATTATCGGACGTTTCATTGGTAATAAAATTTTGTCATAATATAGTCCCCTGTGGATTTGCGGCGTCCAGTACAAAAGCTCTGTTGTGAAGATGAAATAAAATTATTGTCGAAGATAAAATTATCCAAATGTTTAAAAATAGCCTCTTGTGAAGTTCTAAGAAAAGGGTATCAATAAAATTGGCCTACACTTGGAAAAGTTTACACTCTTCCTTTTCTATGATTAGGTTTAAGGCTGGCAAACCATCAATGGAGAAATGCTCTCAGAAAGTGGTAGATTAAACTTGTAACTTAGCGGATAACATAAAAGCGAACTAACGACAAAACGATGCCCTGATGAGAACCATAAATATCTATAGATTTCGTATTTGGGAAAGGTTTCGTAACAAATAACGTTCTGTGCGCTTCGCTGGGGAAAAGAAAAAAAAGAGCAAATGTAATTGGATGATTGGGTAAGAGTTAAGAAATCAGAAGAACAAACGTTGATGTCAGAAGAACGGGAATACAGCTCTTAGAGAACGAAGAAGAGAACCTATATGTATCTGCTGCATAGCAATGCCTGCTCAGAGAATTAGTACTTAATATACCAATAATTATTTATTCAATGTGCTGTGTTTAACATTCGTCCGTTATACATTGAAATTTTCAATGTACCGTTTTTAAATGTCTTTATTTTCTCGCTATGTTTAGTTTTCTTTGGCTGAATAAATTCAGATTGCGCCATTACATCAGAAATTTATCAAACTTGGGTCTTTTCATAAGCAGTTTTCCGTAAATGTCATAGTTTTTTTTAATTTTAATTTTATTCAACCTGCAACTCTATGGAATTTTGCCAGCATGAAGCAATATGTGATATCGTTGTTTGCTTTGCTGTTGGTCGGGTCTAAGTTGTGTGTTTTTTGGGGGTTTTTTTGGCGACAGAATCATCTGTTTTGACAGCAACAGAAATTACTGAACAAAGAAAAACTGGCTCATACCTTTGTAAGTCCAAGGAAATCAATCGATCAAAGAAGCAGAAACAAGAGTGAAGCGAATTACACACATCACTGCCCTTTTGCCATCACTTTCAAAATTGTTATTAGATTCAGTACAAATATGCAAATCCTAGCTTTCGTGACTTACTGTTTTGATTGCAAAGTTTTCCGCGAAACAAATCTTATTCGAGAAACTTTGCAATCAAAACAGTAAGTCTCGAAAGCTAAAATTTGCACATCTCTACTGAATCTATTAACAAATTTGCTTCATTCTTGTTTCTTCTTCTTCGATCGAATGATTTCTTCAAATTTTCTTGAGATGCAAACCAGTTTTGACTTTCGTTTGCTAATAATATTGACCTTAATTGTTGTCTTCGATAACACTGAACTCTCTTTTCCCTTTTAGTGTATACGCATATTTCGATAAATATTTTCTCTGCACATTCCTAATTCGTGCGTGTCGCCGAGCTGTTATATAAACGTACTGCAATAGATGGAGCACTCTCTTCATTGACCAACCTTAACGCAATAAACATATTGGAGCGAAAAACAGATATGTTTAATTACTATTAAGTCAAGGTGAAACAAAAGTCATATAGAATTTTGTTGCTATTAATCACCTTTCATTCTGAATCTAAATGCTTGACGTGCAATTATAATGTGTTCCAAGGATAAAGAGATAAACAACGTTGTGGACGATTTTAGAAGTTCATATTATAAATAAAGTGATGTCTCAAGATTTACAATTAAATATTTTCTAATCAGGGCTACTGGCAGAGATGACGAGTGGACCGAAAACAGTCATATCTGATATGCACAAGTTTCAGATTTTATCGAAATGTAAAAAATTTAGCGTATCAAATATTGCTCCAGGGGAGCGTTGGCTCCGATAGCCTTGGAATTTGCATAAAATTGTCATCAAAAGGCAACTAATATAGTGTAAAACGAATGCGCGAAACTGTTAATTAGTTTTATTAATTAATCGTACTCAATGTTAATTAGCATCGAAAATGGCATATCTGCATGTCAATGTATATCAGAGGCAATGTTCAATGTGTTATATGGGGATGATAATTGGCAGACAACATTATCGACGACAGAATGCAACTGATCTACAAATCCCACATGCCCGGTAATACTTCCATAAGTCGCCTAGAAAAAAAAATCATATCCAGTTGCACTCGACCTTTCATATAAGCCCAGAGTAAAAAATGAGATGAGATTCAGGTCCGGTGAGCGCGGCAACCACGTCAGTGAAGAAAGCAGGCTGAACATAGTTATGCCAATACATTCACGTTGATGCAAATGATCAGAAATGTAGCTGGTAAACCTGTCCATATAGTTACCGTCGGTGAATGAAAGGATAGTGCTTGAATACAAGGAGAACTTCAGCTAGATCCAATATACTAGATCTGTGTGATCATAGCTCCATTAAATAGCCTCATTACTCCACAAGATTTTCTTGGCCACTTCCTCTTCCACGTCAATGGGCTTCAGAAATGTCGTTACAAATCGTTCAGAAGCTGAAGTATTCCAGTTGTCTTTATGTTCAAATTTCGGCTAATTTTGTAGGATTGCTAATTTCATCGATATACACAGACAGTCATGCATGTAATTGTATCAGAAGATATACTCCAACCAGCGAATCATTAGAACTATCAATTACTGCATTTCCATGAAAAAAAGTTGGAGTAAAATTTAGCCTGGTACTGAGGTTGCTGCTAAATGAATTAGTGCTAAATTAGTGGCTCTTAAAAGGGCCTTTTTTGCAATTAATACGAAATTAATTTTCCTCAGAAGAATCATAATACTTTCTTATTTAACGTGTTGCTTGAGCAAAAAATATGAACGATAAATAAAAGAGCTGTGCAACGAGGTTAAGGCAGCGGATAATTGGCTGATGAACGTCACGACCACTGATCTATTGCAGGACGAGCGATTCCCATATCTAGTCTGTTAGACTATACGTATATACGAGAAATGTTATTTGACAACATGTCCACTACAACATATTTAGTGATACAGAGGTTATTTTTCGACGTTATCCAAACACTTGTTTAGTCTAGCTTCTGTATCATAGAATTCTAGTGCCTGCTGCTAGAACCACATTTCAACCTCGTGCTTGATCTCTTCGTCGTGGAAGCGTTGTTCAGCAAAATGTTTCCTCAGGTTAAACAAGCGCAGAGACCACAGACGGCCTACTCCTTCTGTGTTCGTCATGAACATCGGTCCTGCCTCCAGAAAATTCGCGACACCACACCGTTACATGTTTCGACTCATATGTTTCCATAAACGGGAACAAGTGCTATATGAATAGAAATATATTTTGTGCGTGGATAACACGTATTACGGAGCGTACTTCACATTGTAAACGCATGTTACTCGAGCTAGACTCAGCATAAAAATGAGGAACACCCCCGAGAGGGAAGTAAAAGACTAACAGTTAAAGCCAGTATAGCCCAACGTACGCTCTAAAATATTACTTGTCCGGTTACAGCTATTGTAACCATATGGAAACGAAGAGCGACATAGTTAGGTGCCGTTATTACCTGATTATCTCATGAAATATATTTTACCAGTTTCAATTACATACGATTAATTTCACAGTTGTTTTGCATTAACTTCACGTAAAAAGGACGAGTTCAATATAATTCAGTCCTTTGTAAAAGTGATATCGTCTTTTCCAATGGTAATACTTTATATTGCAAATTTAATGAACGCTTCTGTACGTGACTCATAACTGTCTTAGATGGTCTCAAAAGAAGAATCGACTTTGTGAGGTCTGAATTGTTTTCTAACCCTAATCTACTTTTGAGTCAACCTATACGAGGTTATTCGAAAAGATGAAGCAACTTTCAAATATTTATTTCAAGCAAGCTGTAAAAGTTGTTTTGTGTGCTGCAGTTTGCATAAGAACCATCTTCTACGAATTTTTTATGCCCCTCGTAAATTTGCTTATGACGAGGCGGGTGTCTGTTGAACCGACGGCGGAATTCACGTTCACTTGAATAATGGATTCACAATTCGTAAACTGCAGCACACAAAAAACTTCTCCTGTGGGGTCGTGTTTTTCCTTTAAACAAGAAACGGTGCAGTTGTGTGACGCTGAATGGAACTTTGAACGATGTCTTTTACAGTTTGTTTGAAATAAAAATTTGAATCAACCTTTCACTAGAAAACGGCTTTATAATATATCAATTAATGTCCATTACAGAGATTCAATATCAGTTAAAGAAAAGAGGAGTTAAAGTATGCTGATTATATTAGATGTTTGTGTGTGGACGTATGATTAAAATTATTTCATTAGGGCATGTTTGTAATGGAGCATGAAATTCGGCTTTAACTTATTTGAAAGAGAAATCTTGTGAAAATTAATGTTGACCCAATACATTTACGAAGAGACTGAATGACCATCGCATGTTTCCTTGTTTATTCCTGCTTGTGTGAAACTGACCTTTGACGATGACTTGGAAAACACGAACAGATTTATTTCCTGATTAAATTTCAGGAGAGGCAAATAATAGATGATACATTGCACACGGAATAGCATATTTTATAGCTCTTAATTTCATGTTCGAGATCACCGTTGGCTATAGATGGAAGTAATGAACGACCATTTTCTCACTGATGAAATTAATATACTGCTAGGTGGGATAAAGTGACTCAATTCCGCTCAAACACTTGATGTGGAAATTTAATTGTGAAATCCAAATAATTCAAAACTGAATTGTTCATGACTGTCAAGAGTGTCACTTTAATTGTTATTACACCCCCATTACAATTACATTTTCTATTTTTCATTAAAGACGACTGCTTATGATTAAAAGAGAACACAAGTTTTTAATATTTAGAAAAGATAAACAAATGTTATGATTGTTGCTATATTTTAAAAAATTTTAATTTTTTTATTTATAACTGTTTAATTTATATTTATTTTGGAATTTGAGCCTTCAATATTATGTACAGTTTTCATAAAAAGATGTATATATTCAATACAGTCAACCTTCCTATAACGCGACTCATTCGACTCCTAATCTAAACTAACCTAACCTAAACTAACCTAACCTAACCATAGTCTTCAAATTCCCATTCTGTAAGAATTTTTTCTGGCAATTCCACGGCTAAATATATCTGGTGGAGTAAAGAAGAATACAATTGTATTATTTGCATTGCTCATGTTGGTGTTGTTGACATTACACTCTTATAAGAATCTCAACATTAATGAAAGAAAACCAAATTAATTCGTTATATGGAAACTGCTTTATACAGGGTGACCCAAAATTATCCAGCGTTAATTGTTTAGGAACATTGTATGTTTCAAATGGAACAAAAGATTTCCTATAAACATTACATCTAGTTTCGATCGTGTGTGAGATAACGACGTTTGTCTATTTTCTTTTATTTAGAGTCTTTTCCTAGAAAAAACGTAGGTTTACCTATTTATTCTTAAATATACTCTTCCTGTTTTGCATATGCCAAACAGGAAGAGGGATCGTCGTACTTGTAACATGTGTGAAAGGTATTTTATTGACTTGGCGGTTGATTTGAGCAGTTGCTCATATTGTGCAACACAATGTCGAAGTTCTTTATGCCGTTTGTTTTCACAAATGAAGAATATGCGGACATTCATTTTTACTATGGGCTTGCTGCCGGTAACGCTGCTGAAGCCAGTAGGTTGTACGCGGGTGCATTTCCTCATAGGCGCCATCCACATCGGGAGGTGTTTTTGAGGGTACACCAAGTTCTAAGGGATACAGGATCGTTCAGATATCGATATCTCACATACGATCGAAACTAGATGTAATTTTTTGTTCCATTTGAACCATACAATGTTCCTAAACAATTATGCTGGATAAGTTGGGTCATCCTATATAGTCAATTTTCCGACGAAATTGGATAAACAAAATCATGCGAATATCCATAATATTGTCCAGATAATATTGTTTGATTTCTTACAGGAGAATTCCTTCATAAAACTGAAGCTGAAATATTACGGTCTATGAAAAAAATCAAGAATTTCTCCATTATTTTGACCATAAAAGTTTAATAGAAAATTTATGGTATTTATGAGGAGACTGCTTATAATTAATCTAATAAAGCTGAATTCAGTAATATACCGGGTGGGCAAGAAATAACGTGAGGTGTTCAGAGCTCGCTAGCGGGAATTCTATTAGGCCAAATGCAGTACGTTTTGGTGTATATACTTAGTGGAACATGCAGTTTCGATTTCTGCAAAAAAAAAAAAAAAATAGTACCAAAAGTCGCCATAGGGGGCGCTTATTTCAAGAAAACAATGAATACCTAATTGTCAAATGAACAAATACCGTACAAACCAACTTTAGTAACAACAATAAACAATGTTTTATTTTTAATTACAAATGTGTTTCAATATGACCACCAGTGTGTTGTTCCAATAGCTGCATGCGGTACACGACATTTTCTACGGCAGCTCGCAGCATATCTGCATTAATTAGTCTGATATGTAACGTTATTTGATCCTTTAAGGTTGAGAGGTTAGGGACATGTACTTGATACACAAGGCTTTTCAAATATCCCCATAACCAAAAATCACAAGGGTTGAGATCAGGCGACCTGGGTGGCCATACCATGGGAAATGCACGACTAATTATTCTGTTGTCTGAAAAACGTTCTCTCAAGATCTGCTGCCCCTGACGTCCGATGTGCGGTGGCGCACCATCCTGCATAAAAATGGTAGAATCCAGACAACCCTTTTCCTGCAATCGTGGTATCACAAAATTCTCAAGCATATCGGCATACCTGGCAGAATTGACGGAACAAGTCACCGGTCCACGGGGACGGATTTCTTCAAAAAAGTACGGGCCGATGATGAAAGAAGCAGTAAAGCCGCACCATACTGTTAGTTTCGGTAAATGCATAGGAGTTGGCAGACACACTTGTGGGTTTGATGCAGCCCAAATACGGCAGTTGTGGGTATTGATATCACCATTCAAATAAAAATGTGCCTCATCACTCCATAAAATTTGCCATGGCCATCATTCATCCACTTTCATACGTGCTAAAAAGCTCAACGAAAAGTCAGTTCGGGTACGTTCATCTCCAGGAAGCAATTGTTGAACAGGTGTGAGTTTATAGGGATAAAATGTCGATATCTTATGCAATATTTTCCTCACCGTCGAATATGGGATATCTGTTTGGCGTGCTAATGCGTCTGCACTGCTGGTACCCTGCACAGTAGTCATCTCTTGTTCCACAACAGCAGTTGCAACTTCTTCAACGTGTTGCTGCCTGATTCGTTTGTGTCCTCGGCCTGGTTGCACTCCTAGAGTTCCGGTAGATTCAAACCGTTCAATCATTTTCCGTAAGTTAGTTATGCTCATCGGTCCTCTTCGTAACGTTTTCAATCGCCGGAATTCACGAAGGGCAGCACTTGCATTGTCGCTCTTCTGATAAAACAACTTGACTAATAACGCCCGGTCAGGCAGAGTAAGCGTCATCGTCAGGCCGTTCGTTCGTGAATGATGGGAAATCCTCAGCCTTGCCTTTTATTGTCATGATTGCTCAACACGGAACGCGCTTATGCAAATGTATTCATTGTTTTCTTGAAATAAGCGCCCCCTATGGCGACTTTTGGTACTATTTTTTATTTTTGCAGAAATCGAAACTGCATTTTCCACTAAATATATACACCAAAATGTACTGCATTTGGCCTAATAGAATTCCCGCTAGCGAGCTCTGACCACCTCACGTTATTTCTTGCCCACCCGGTACTTGTAGAAACCATGTTATAAGAGTATCCTTACAGGAGGACTGTCGCAATTTTTGTTCCGCGTTTTGAGAATACCGCATTATAAGAAGGTTGATTCCACTTTAAAAAATATCGTGATTTAACATAAAACCTTTCTCTTCTTTAAAACTGTTTTGTAGTCGGCTAATATGACGATAGATCACCATGAAGTATATTTCGCGTAAACATTTTGGATTGCTTCTATGTGGTCGCCGAGCGAGACACTCTTATTCTTCAACACAGCTGTCGATTTCAAAAGACTCTTTAAAGAGACTTTGACAAATATCAGCAAAGTGAAGGAAAACCAGCGGTATTGTGGTTTCCTCTTTCTAAATTCGATGTTGAAAGCAGCGTCTACATTTCTTTTTTGTATTTACATTTAGCCGCGAGCTCTTTCGTCTATGGCATATTGCTCTTAACCCTCATAGGAACCATTGAATTCTTTTCAACACAGCGACAAAAAAAACAACAAAAGCATGCGAAACTTATTCGTTATTTCTCGTAGTAATTACAAATGCGATTACAAATTTTCGATGGCGATAATTTTTGTCAGTTGGCGATTACAGTGGCGATTTTGTTATATGATTAATATTTAATAACGTTTTTATGCACTATGACAAAATATTTTTATAACGCGGCACTAACGCTAGAAAATTTGTATTTCCGTAAAAAATTACATCAGCGACACAGCAAACGATGACGAGCATCATTTACGTATTTGGTTATTGAATCTGTAGTTACAGGGCTTACTTGGCCAAATCGCGATTTTGTAAGTTTTCTTAAATTTTGTTTAACATATATTAATTTCCACATTAAATAGTAAATCGCGATAACATTGAATGTACGTGAAATTAGGCCTATTTTTTTTTTTTTTTTTTTTTTTTTACCATTGCCATCACATTAGGCCCAGCAATGCCAGATCTGGGTGTTTCCACCCGGATCTAGACTTTTTCCTATCCCGGAGACTCTGATGAGAAAATCAAAACCAAGAATAACTCAGATTACGATATCTGAGCATAGTGTTAGGTATAGAACGTGACGAAACCCCCTCCCCCCCAAAAAAACAGAATCTAGATGGAAAAACTTATTTCCGGCAACACACTTTCGCTGGCAACTTATTCGGTGGGACCAGTGTTGCTAACTTAGTGCATTTCCCATTAGATTTAGTGGATTTTACTCAAAAAATTATGCAAAAATCCACTAAAATCCACTAAAAATTACTAAAATCGATTTTAGTTGGAAAAAATTTTTTGAGTTGGCAACACTGAGCGGGGCTCAGATCTGAGAGTACTGTCACGTGGTTTCTGACAGACTTTAAGTAAGTTTCAATTTAAATCTTGAGTTATGATGAATAAAAATTGATTTTAATTCCCGACAATGGTTCTACAATTTTGGCGATAAAAAAAATTTCTTGGCGAAAAGATTTCAGTTTTGGCGATTAGATTGGCGAAAGATTTGGAAACTTGAGAGCAACCCCTGCATAATTGGTTTGCTATAATTGGACTTGAGAGGCATAAAATGGCGTATTCATTTAGAGCGAGCTAATTTTTTATAATACACTAAATTTTAACTGATTCTGATCATGATAGATTTTCCTACTAAAATCACTAAATGGTAAAAGCAAAGATGGCAGAAGAGGAGTATGAATTAATTATAAAATCCTTATCCATAAAATAACATAAAATAACATGAAATTAGAATGGTGATAGTCAAATCTGGATGGTCCAGACAACTCTGGAAAATTTACCTACAAGAAAATGAATAAAAGAGCACCAAGAATTGTCAGACGATCACGAAATTTACATTTACTAATGGAGTACACGTAGTTGTGACGATAATGGCCTCCTAGGGTGGGAATCGATCAGCTATCATTCCTGTACACAATTAGTTAAACAGCATAGGGCACATCAGCAACATCATTAAGCCAGTGGTCATTGGAAACTAAACATCATAATCACCCTCAAAACCTTGCATTTGTACCCACCATATTTCGCAAACATTATAAGAAGAAAATTGCATCCAAGTAGTCACTGAATCATATGAGAGTGCCATTATGTGCCTTTTGTAAGGTCGGTCCATAATGGGGTGCTCCAGTACGCCCATAGATGGCTTGTGCAACGCAACGTGCCTTTCAAGGTGGGAGACAATTGCCATGGCCTGAACGTTCATCGAACTTTCTTCCATTAAGTTAAGTGTGGGATGTTATGAAATAACAACTTATCCCGTCTCCATGGCTAGCAAAAACTATACCAATTTAAGTGTCCAATTGAGGATGCTTGGAACTCAATTTCCCAAAGTAACATCTTATTTCAGAAGACTCCATGCCGGTATTGCAGATGGTGTCCAGTTCAAAAGAATTCGACCTCGTACTGACTATGTTACATGACAATGTGAGTTTTGAGTTTACCTCGTATTTTGACATATTCTTTTGATCACTTTCTCCTCGGTATTTCATGATTATGCTGTATTCCATTTTCCGGTAGTGCATATATATTAACTAATTTGACCAAAGTAAGGTGTTATTGAGAGTTCAATAGATTCTCTACAATTTTTCCCCATCGTTTAGTAGGCCTCTGATTCATTCACGTTGATGCAAGCCTGCAGGTGAAAGGAAACGTATTCACAACATATTCAATTCCTGCAGAATTATGTCTTTGAGTTAATTTATATCTGCGATAGGGTGCTGCAAAACTTGGTTGGGTAGATAAACTAACAGAAGAAAGTCCGCGGCGTGAGGTCCAGAAAGCGCTGTGGGCGATGCTATCAGTTCTATTTACCAAGAAATGAATTCGCTCTGTTTTCTTACTTGTTAATGGCGGTGGTCCAAACTTTGTAACAGCCGATATCACACCTCTGTCAAGTTGTTGATTAGCGAAAATAATTTTACATAGATACCCATTTTTCTAAGGACAAACATTCTTCTGTCTTTTGGTGCAATAGTAAAGAAAACCGTGCTTTCTTTTTATGTTATTACGTTATTACGCTGCCTGGTTTGTTCAAAAACATCAATTTGTTTAGAAGCTTTGGTTTCACAAAATGAGAGTCATGAACTCTGCTCTATTTAACTTCCTTTCTTCTTTAATAGATTTCTTTATTTAATCAAAAATTCATGATTAAATGGCTTTCTGTTTTGGTTCGTAGAACATTGTAATAATACGCACCGTTCTAGAGTCATTGCTTTCACACACAGCTTGGTATGTTTATTTTGCTCAAATTTAAGTAGGAAGATCTAAACGAGATAAGCAGTGCACTTAAAACCTTGCCATTAAAAAGGTCCCCAGCTTTACAAAAGGGGATATGTTTTTTTAGAAAAATGCTACTAACGTTTATTGTCAAAAACCAGGCCATTAAATTTGTTTGGACTTAACTTTCTGATGTTTTATGATTTCTAAACTTGTCGGCTGTTTGAAAAAGAAAAAAAAAGAATTATTTCCTTTCATTCCTAGTAAGAAGTGAAATAATTTTATAACAGTGCTGAGACCCGCGCTGTAAATAAACACTTCAGACTATGACTCACAAATAAAATTTATTATGAAAATATTAATATGAGAAAAGAGTCGTATCTCTATGGCAATTGCTTTTAATTTTATGTGTCTACGATTTTCTCGCAAGAAACATTAAAAAAATTTGTGGTCTAAGGCTGCCATTCGCCGCCAGGGTCTTAAAGTTGGTGTTTTATATTTTTTATGTCTCCCTCCCCGTTTGTGTGTGTATGTGAGTGGGTTTGGCGAGCCTTCTTCTGCAAAGTGATATTCAACAAAATTCTTCACCAGCAGTAAAAACGGAAAGAAAACTCCTTATGTAGAGGAAATAGTTTCTTCAGATTCGTTTTAGTCCAGAGGCCGTCGACAACGGAACTTGAGCGTGGCTTTTTAACGACTTTTGACATTGAGCGACTAAGAGCCGCGACCGTTGAGGAGAGGAAACGATTGAAACAAAAGGCTAGGATAGAGTGGGGGGAAAACTACACTTTTTATCTGTTACTTTTTTCTGGCCTCCTATAACCATGGGCATTCTTTTCCACCCCTTCTTTCCCTTATTGTTGTTATTATTATATGGTGCTTCTTCGGTTTGATAATGTAATAAATTGAGATCTATCGACGAGCTTGGCTTTCTGTCGATGCGGCAATGCTCGACGATCGTGCGAGAAGGAAACAATTTTCCCCAGAACTGAAAATAATCTACGGCAGATCGAGAAACCAAACGAGCATTGCGACTGTCCCAGCGATCGTAATTGATATTTGTTGTGACATATGCTATATGCAATTTTAATGGGGAAGGCAGTAAATGCCATCTAGCGCAGCTTCGGTTCGACTTCTGTCTGAGATTTGTTGCCGAAGGTCGAGTGGTGCATCTTAACCACACGCTGGGCTCCTCTCCGTCGCAAAAGCAGCAATAGCCCAACTTTCACTGAAAACCCTTTTGCCGTGACTGCACTCAAAGTAAAGCATTGCCGTTTATTGACTGCTTGATCCCACTACCGGTAACAGAGTTTTATTGATTTGACATAAAACATTCTCCGCCTTCTTGTGCTGGAATCCTTTGCCATCCCAACTATTAATGAAAGAACTGAATATGTCAGAGAAGGAAGAAAGCGCGGAGCTAGTTTTCTAAATTATTTTGTTGGCGAATTTCTTAAGTGTTTTACGGAGTTATGAATAACGTTATTAAAATAATACAGTGCGCAATCTAAGAAATTAGTCAGAAATTTTTTTATTAATTTATAATTTGCTTAATCAATTTTTTTTTCAAAGCAATAATATTCTTATAAACGTCCCATCAATATGCCATGATTTTATGAAGAAATTCTGTAAAATTTTATTGAGCTTTCTCAGACAGATAAAATTTCTGTCCCATAAAATAAATAACTGCAGAACTCGGTTACAAAAATTTTAATTTGAAAAAAAAAAAATTAACATGCAAATTTCAGAAGAGCTTGGTATGCATTGCGGGGGCGCTTCAAATTTGTTAATTTTTTTTTTTTTTTTTGCTATTGCCAAAAAATGACACGTTCAGCACATATAACTGATATTGAGAGAGCAGAATTGGAAACGCAAAAGCGAAGGAATAAATGTTATACAGGGTGGGCAAAAGTCATGTTACCACTCATACAATTTCAAAACGAGTGGAGATACAACAAATTTCTTGCAGGCATCATATAGGACATTACATAGGGGTTAAACAATGGGGGTGTCAAATTTGACCTTTGACCTCGAATTTTGCACCTTCCAACTTTGCAACCGTTACAGTAGAGAAAAATTTATGCGCTCAAGGTGTATGTCATTGTACCAGCATCAGTAAATGATTTGAAACAACGAATTCAGCAGGCTTGTACAGACTTAACACCCATCATGATGTTAAATCGGATGGGTTCTGTGAAGTACCGTGCACAGTTATGCATTGCTGCAGAAGGACACCACATTGAGCAGTTCATTCATTGACAAGTGTAGCTTGAGGACTGAAATTTCATTTTGTTGTAGTGGGTTTATTTTTACGCTTATTTTTAACTCTTTTTTTGTTAAAATCAGCGTCTTGAGCTCTACAACTGTACAATGGAAATTTTTCTCTACCTGTAACGGTCGCAAAGTTGCAAGATGCAAATTTCGAGGTCAAAGGTCAAATTTGACACCAGCATTGTTTACCCTCTACCTAACTTCTTATAAGTTGCCTGCAACAGATTTGTTCTACCTCCACTTGTTTTGAAATGTATGGGTGGTAACAGACTTTTGGCCCACCCTGTAGTAAAGAAAATTATTATGATGTCATATATTCAATCTTAAGAAAAGATCTTTCTGGCCGATCGAGATCCTCAACTTCAAAAGAAGATAGGCAAATCTCTCGATTAGCTGCTACTCAAGGAACGTCAGTTCCGAGAATTCAAAGAGAATTAAGCAGCAACAAATGAAGACAGCAATTGAATAGTAAACTGCGATATAATCAATGATCAAGACTCACCACTGACTTTGATACACAAGATTGCACGATTGCAATGGGCAAAAAACAAATGTCTTGGATTGACGAATGGATACCACGCCTTTTCAGTGACGAAAAGAGATTTAATTTGCACGGTGCTAAAGAGTTGAAGTATTACTGGCATGATTTGCCGACCAAAGATCGAAATTCTATAGTAGACAACAAGGAAGAGGAGCGGTGGGCATGGTTTGGTTTCAAAGGCATCACAAACATTGCCTTTTTGAATGGCCACCAAAATACAGAAAAATATCGGCAAACACTAAAAGATTATCTCTTTCCCATCGCTGAAAAATTGCTGATCAAGACTGCAACAAGATAACGCTTCCATACATGCATACAGATCAAGTTTGATGTGGTTTACAAGCACACAAAGTGGATATCATAAAGTGACCAATAAGATCTCCGTACCTAAATCTATTGAGAACGTATGGGGGATTCTAAAAGGAGATGTATTTATGCCCACCAAAGATAGTTTAGTAGTTGTGAAGAATTAAAAAAGAACTGATTGTTAGTTCGTATAACAAGGATCTTACTGGTATTCATACATTTATTAAAATAGCCGAGTTTCTTCCTCAAAAATTAGAAACTAGTATCTTTTAATTGTGTAAAAATTCAAACTCTTACTGAAAAAAATTGAAATGGATTTGCTTCAATGGGCGTTCTTTATGTCTTGGTGCAATAAAGCTCCAACACGAGAAGACCACACTTTTTATTTACTTTCTTCTCCCTTTAAAGTTCTTAGTTGAAAAGAAAGCCAATAAACGTGCGTGCTCTTCGCCGTACCTATACATAGATATTTGCCTTCGTGTGATAATTTGAGTGTTTTAATTGTTACGTTGCACGTGGCTTCTGTAAATCATTTGAAGAATGAAGGAGGAGAACGTGTTCGCTCCTCTTGCTAAAGCCTGAAAAATACGTGTTATTAGTCGGGAGCAGGTACATTTCTAAGGATGTGAAAATTACAGTGTTGTTCGTACCGCCCCTGCGCCCGTGCCTATTTCTCGAACGTTGACACGGGAACGCTTACGATCGCCTTAATTGGGCGAGCGAGGCCTGCGAACTAAGTCGAGCGCTCACTTAGCGTAATTAGGAGTGTCCGCCGTGCGCAAGCATTGTTGGCGACCCCTAGTTAAGCCCGGTTGGTGGAGCCTCTGTGATTACCCGACGTCACGCAACCTCATCTGGTTCCGGGAAACGAAACCACGTGGTCTAATAATGGCGGCCATCGTTAACCGATCACCGTTCGCTTGATAACAGGGGTTGCCTTTCGATTACCCCCGCGCTAAGTAGGTGGCTAGCGAGATTGACAGAACGCGAAACGTCAAGCGGATTTCTGGCTCGCGGGGGATTATACGCTGAACACAACCTCAGTTACATCAAATGGGTCACTCACTTGCCGGTAATAAACTTAGCCTGGCAACAATTTTTCCTTTGCTAAACCAAATGCAACGATTCGCGCCCAACGACTCCGCTATTTTAAGGGCGAAAAGGATTCCTTTTGGATTTACGTTTGGAACTTGTTTATCGTACGGAAAAGGGCTCTATTTTTAAGCAATAAAAATATTCTATATTCGTAAATAAACAAAGGAGATAAATGCTAAGTTTATCAAATATATATAAAGCAGTTTAAATATAAAAATAAAATAAATTCGGCATTTATTCTTAATAGCATAAAAGAAAATTTCCTCAAAGATGGAGACTAAAATAACGAAAGCAAACAAGATTCGATTGCTATGGTTGTAAAGCATAGTTTGAAATGACGGTAATCAGCGATATAATTACAGAGATTTACATTTGAACAGAGAATTTTTTAGACTGTACGGTAATGCATTTCATACGTTAATGACATTATACTTTGAACGAAACGGAGTGAACTCAGTAATTTCAAATTTATAGCATTGAGTTCTGCTATAATCTTGGAATTGGGTAAACCAACGCTACATGAACATTCGAAGATGGTTCTGGGAGATCAAGACGTTGGCCACTTTTCCAGATGGCTTTACCTTAAAGTCCTAATAGAGTTATCAGTTTGGGCCTGAGTTAAAAAGTACGAATTCGATAAGTCAGTCACCCTGAAAAGGACTAAGTAGTATCTCAAATCATGATAACGTCATATTTAAGATTAGTCTGACTGCTCTGAAATGTAATTACCGAACACGCGATCACAACTCTCAATAAGAGAAACTTAGCGACCAGTAGGGAGAGGATAAAACCGTAATTAAAAACATTATCCCTTCGAAAGAAAAAAAATGAAGAAAATTTTCCCCAGCTTCTATTAATTCCTTCGCTTGTAATCGATGACGATGATGTCCTAACAATAAATAAAAATTGCTTCGATCCACCAAAACTTGGCTCGTGGGCGCCGCTATTTTATTCAGTTCAGTAGCTCAGCTAGCAAAACACCAAACTGAGCGCCTGAGCTCAGACTAACTCGAGTTACCCAACACGACTTAACCGAACTCAGGCGGCCTTAGAATGATGTCACTTCTGACTTACCTGCAGCTCAGAAAAACTCAATCAACTGACTTACCCAATTCGCCTGATAACTCTTGACAAATACATTTCGGCCTAGATATTCAATAGGTTGCATAAATTGATGATAGCGTACATAGTAAACTGAAATACGGTCTCTGTTTTGAAGGAGTTGAATGAGTGGCGGCAAAATTTGAGAATGTCGCTGTTTGAGCAATGGGCGAACGTGAAGTTTTGAAAAAATAAGACGAATCAACTATACTCCAGCCAGCGAGTCAAGAGGACTGTCAATCATGCGTTACCATGGAAATGAGCTGGAGTAAAATATAGCCTCGTACTGAGGTTGCTGTTAAATAAATTACTGTTAAATAGGTGGTCCTTAAAATGGCATTTTGCAATTAATTTTCCTCAGAAGAATTGTAATACTTTCTTGTTTGGCATGTTGCTTGAGCACCTATTGAATAAAGCGCACTTTAAGCAGGAAACAAGAACGATAAATAAAAGATCTGTGCTACGAGACGAAGGCAGCAATTGATTGGCTGATGAGTTTCTACAGGATCTATTGCAGGAGGAGCGATTCTCATTACTTGTCTGTTGGACTACAGTGAAATCTTTCAGATTACTAACAAGTGATTTAATGCCCCTGCACATAGATCGATGCTGTCCAAAGGAATTGGTCGTCGTTTTGCAAAACCCACCAAATTTACTTGATCTCGAACAATGCAATTTCTTTCTCTTTGCCCGTAAGAAAGAAAA
This sequence comes from Rhysida immarginata, assembly GCA_023313115.1. NCBI lineage: Eukaryota > Metazoa > Arthropoda > Chilopoda > Scolopendromorpha > Scolopendridae > Rhysida > Rhysida immarginata. The sequence goes on from JAHWFO010017593.1 coordinate 2,244,020, forward strand.
GTTACGTAGTCGGGCGACGAGATCGTCACTTCCACAAGAGCAGCCATAAGGGATGTTCCTGTCTTTCAGAGGTGTTTCCAACAACTATACCAACGTTGGCAGACGTCCATAGCAGTCAATTGCGACTATTTTGAGGGAAGATGTGGAAATGTGAAGATATTGTCATATGGTGCGAAAAAAAAACAAACTTAATGACGGTATCTCTTTATAATATATAAGAAAGAGACAGCATTTTATTTGTTTAACTCGTCTTTCTTATAATCGAGCTCCAAAATAAGTGTTGACGTAAGTCAAAAGTCCGAAAGAAAAAGGAATTTTTGCAATCAGTTTTTTTTTTTTTTTTTGCGAATTGAAACTAATGAAAACTTCTTCAAGATAAACACTCGCTCAATGGACAACGAAAGAAATCGAGAATTTGTTCTTATAGCATCACTGGCTGTAAATTATAGTTTAGCCATGGAGTAGCGAAAACCTACGCTCAAATAGCAAGAAGCATTTAATTGTTTGCGCTAATGAGAAATAATTTAAAACATCAATTAAATCAGGGAATGGAAAATTAATTAGAAATATATCATGGAATACGCTGCCTGTTGTGTGAAAACCCCTAAAAACAAGTTCACTGAATGATATTCTTATACTTACTAAGTATATAGCGAGATCGAGTTATCGAGTATTGGCAATTTCATCTGCACAGCTTCAGTAACAACATAAAAGCCGGCGCGCGTAATGTCGGACGAAAAATCATTCATCGTATTTCATATTTATGGAGGAAAAAAAATTACTTTCGATTTTTTCCTCTCTCCTCAAAAATGATAAGTTTAAAGAACAAGTCTGAACATTTAATTTTCGAACCTTTTTGATATTCAGCGGATGGAGCAACATTATGTTTCAGCAGTGAGGGAGGGAGCACGACTGCCGCTTCCTAAGTGGAATTTCCGCCATCTTATTCGGCCAACCTCTTACCCGACGGAAATGTGTGCATAGGCTCCGGGCATGAGAATGGAGACGAACCCGGTGGCCCCGCGCTTGTATTTTTCGCTTGACAGACACGAATTTCAAATTCTTGAGGAAAAAGGAAGTAGGCAAAAAATATATATTCGTGCACTCAACAAAAGAAGGATACAGGTTCCTTTCTTCTCTATTGATTTCTCCCGCTTTTTTGTTGAAGGAGGTGGTTTTCGACGCCCACCGATTCGTCTGGCTAGCGTTCTTGTCGACGACAGAAGCAATCGTTCTGACGGCTCCCTACTATCTATTCGCTGCTCCTCCATCTGCATCAGCTCTGTCCATCGGACGAAAGGTTGTCGTCACCGATAGCAGACGAGAGAAAAGAAAAGATCTCCTGGAAGTGTCATAGCAGTAGGTCGTCACCCATCTGTACATGTCTTCTAAATTGATAGGAGGCTTCCCGCAAATAGAACAAACGCATTTAAATTTTAAATAACAATCAATGTTTAAGTGATTGCCTTTGAAATTTATAGATGGAGAAATTTATATTTTTAATTTAGGAGTAAAACAAAAATTTTATTACGTGTTATTCAATAAATTGAATCGCTTATACGTTTTGCGGGCACCTATAGAGGGATATTGACATTGTAAAAAATCTTCATGAATTTGTCTTTCTCTTGCGATCCAACCATACAGCTGCAACTGAAATAGTTTCGTTGTAATAGAATTTTATAATGTTGAAATGAATTTTCATCTCCAGTTACAATCCGGGGCCAGCAGTTGTTTGCAAAGATTCACTTGCGTTGTGCCTGAACAGAAGTGAATTCTGGGAACTTCTCGCCAACGACTATTCACAAATTCGAATTGGTTAAGTTGCCGATTGACAGTTGCTTGGGAAGGGCCAAGTTCAGCCTATAATCTGCGGGTACTTTGCGCAAGACTCCATTTTCGACAACCTAAGGCCGTCCGAAATTTGAATCGAACTTTGTACCGTGCGTTCCTTAGGCCTTCTATATCATTGATTTCTTTCGCCACCCCATCCTCCTTACACTCAAGCTTTCTTTTCTAAATGTAAAACAAAACAGAACAAATTGAATGTCTTTTGCTAGATTAAACCAAAATAGGGATAAACGAAATCAATGCAAATGATACATGAATAAGAAGAGAAGAAAGCTCTCTACATAATACTGTATGTAACAGGAAATGAATGATATGACATTGAGATACAAGTTGCCATATACAAGCTTTTAAAATACATAAGAACTATTAGCTCATTCTGGTATTATGAAGACAAGATCATTGACAAGTGATTCGGCTGACGCCATTACCATCAAAGAAATATGTGTAACTGATAAAAATTAACATTTGCTGGACGTTGCGTTTACATGTTAACTGAGGATAGCAATAATATATTTGATAATGTTATTAATAATAACATCAATAATTTATTAAACCTTATTTATCAGTTTAACCCAATTTAAAACAAATATCCAATTGTTATCCTAAATAATAAGATGAAATTAAAAGCAATGCCTAACAATTATAAATTTAGTAATATTTAGACATATTTCTTTGAGAACAGTATGTCGAAATAATTATTATTTGTGTCTTGTCTTTAAAAAAAAAAATCATAATTTTGCATTAGCTGAGGATCTTTATAATTATTGTATTACGGGATCATGTATTAATGGTCTTATTCAAAGTTTAAGAATAAAAATTCTGTTTTTTAATTTTAAGTATTGGTGAGATTAAAGTTTTTGACTATACATATATACATATGATGTTTTACTTTATATTAATAATTATTACCATCTTTAAAATGTATAATAAATAAATAAATAAATAAATAAAATAGAAATAAAATATAATGAAATAATAAATTTTACCTGTTTATTTTTGATATTCCTCCTTGTATATAAATAACAAATGAAAATAAATGTACGATGATAAGGAATGATAAATGAACGTTTTCGGATGTTTTCCTTAATCTATTTTCAAAATTATTATTATGGAATTGCTGTTTTATTTTTTGTAGTCACTCCAATGATGTACATTAAAGGTAGATTCCGAATCCTATTGTTAACAGCGACACTAAAGTGAAGCCAATTCAAGCCAAGACAGTTCTAGGCATGAGTGAGCCATAGAGCAGTTAGCTACAAATTCTCTATCTGGCTGCTTTCTTTTTGACGATTTTGGGCTGGGAAATAATTAATTAAAAAAAACCATTCCTCAAAGTTGTTTCTCGTACAACTGTACAAATAGACACGACAAAGGATCAGGTAATTACTTTTCACAAGCATGAATCAAAGAACGTATTAAAAGATGATCGAAACGAAATTCAAATTGAAACCATGATCAAAAAGTTCTTTATAAAATATATTAAATACTAAAAATACAAAGTTAACAAAAAAGATAAAGATGTATTGGAGTTTAAATTAAATTTACCACTGTGTGATGGGCGTGTGAAAGAATTAATCAGCTATCCTCATATTTAGCCAGATGTTTTGCATCACTTTCGGCCATGACAGTTCTGGAAGGCGGAGCTTCCCAATTGGCTTCAAGTATGGCAGCAGTTTTCGGGGTCAAACTGTAATATACGTCATTGAGTCACTCATTTAAACAAATATATAACAATTAAACAAGCTAATAAACAAAATTTAATGAACATCTGCATAAACACAACAATAGAAAACATAACAATAGAACACAACCATACAAAATAACAAACATACTACAAAAATAAACAGCAATTCCAAAATAAAAATTTTGAAAATGGATTCAGGAAAAAAAAAAAATACGAAAACGTTCGTTTATCATCTATCATTCATTAACTCGTACATTTATTTTCATTTATTATATATACACAGTGAGGAATATCAAAAACAAATTGGTAAAACTTATTATTTCATTATATATTATTCCTATTTTATTTATTTATTTATTTAAAGATTAATGAAAGTAAACAATAATAATAGTCAATTTAACACTTCTCAATAATTTCACATTAAAGTATTTCCTTAAATAGTGTAATTAAGTATTTTTGAACCAAATATCATTTGGTACTCCTAACTAAGGATTCTAGCCTTGATCTAAGTTTTTTTATTTTCCAAAATAATAATAATAATTATAATGCCATTATTAAATATACGAGGTCTGTTCAAAAAATAACCGAACTTTTTTTTTTTTTTTTTTTATTTAATTAGTCTTCGTCTCCTTCAAAATATTCCCCTCTATTCACACACTTGTTTCCAGCGGTGTTCCCACTTTACCATGCAATCCTGGAAAACTTCTTTTGTAATGTCCTTTAAAGCCAGTGACAAATTTTTCTTAATCTCATCAATGGAGTCGAAACGACGTCCTTTCAGCACTGATTTTAATTTTGGAAACAAGAAAAACTAGCAGGGAGCTAGGTCTGGGACGTAGGGAGGCTGGGAGAGAACAGTCATCTGATTTTTTGCACAAAACTGGCAAATTAACAAGGTTGAGTGGGCAGGCGCATTGTCATGATGAAGGACCATGTCTTGCAAAAACAGTGGTCTCTTTTTGCGTTTCCGTAATGTTTTCCCCACTTTCACGCAAAATTTCACGCTGCATGGTTGGTCTCGTAAATCGGAGATTGCAAAAATCGCCACGTACACTGAAATTCGTTGCACTCAAATGGAAATAACTCGAAAACTAAACAAAATGCAAAAACTTGTAAATAGTCTATTATGCGGACGGATATGACGATTGCAGTGCTGCCAACCGCTCGTCGCTACGACGATCCGTTGCCGCGTATTTAAAATACAAATTTTTCTATACCGTCTTATTTCGCCTGTATTAGCAAAAAAATGGATTTTGAAAAGAGTGAAACTGGTACATTCGGTTGGAGTTTTTAAAAATTTTGTTAACAAAGGTTGTTTAAAATTAGCTTCTAAACACTTTTGTATACTTTACAAATTTTCCTATTCCGTCTCATTTCGCCTATATTAGCAAAAAACTGGATTTTGACAAGAGTAGAACTGGTACTTCCGGTTGGAATTTTGAAAAATTTTGTTAACAAAAGTTGTTTAAAATTGTAAACGTAACACTTTTCAATCCCTTCAAAATTTTCATAAACGCAATGGTTAACGAAATATTTCAAAATTTATATTTTGGCGCTGGAGTAAACTGATACTTCCGGTTCACCGATTCCACTGGAAAACTAATCAGACCTCCCGAGGAAGATTATAATCTTAAGTTTTAAGTTTGGTCTCGATAGCTTTTGTCGTTTGGACGCTATTGTGGACCCACACACAGACTGACAGACACACAGACATTTTCCAAAAATCACTTTTTCGTAATATAGGTACGCTAAAACGTGAAATTTTAGAGGGCGAAATTTTTCGTGATTACAATATAAGAAAGTAAAAGTTTGGTAATTTTTTTGAACAGACCTCCTATTTTACTATAGAATTTTATGAGTATCTCGATATTATTATTAATACAGGGAGTAATTTTCTGCCTGTCTGTCTCTTAATTAACGTTTTGCGATTATTCTGCTCTGTCTTGTTCACTTTCTTAATTATGAAAGAAATCTAGAATCAGAATTAATAAGATGTGAAAGATCCGTTCCAAAAACGGTAAAATAAAAATTTGTGATTAAATATTTTTTCATAAAATAGTAAAAAAACAAATAAAAAGGTTCCATTTGTCGTAATAATAGTTAAATTGCCAAATAATGTCACCAGAAATTGCTGCACGCTTGCAAGAAAACCATGCAAATGTAGGTGAATTGATATCTACATTAGCCTTTAAATAATCAATAATTTTTTTTTAAATTCTGAAATTATAAACAGAGACATAAAGTTAGCTTTATTTTGAGCAATCTCCCGAATTTTTACATGCCCCAAAAACTTGAAAAAAAATCGCCGGATAGATGCACAGAAAATTTGAAATTTCATTTTAAACACTAACGAGTTCATCGTTAAACAAACGTTAAGTAGCTTAATATATGACCTTTAAAATTTCTAAATATTAAATTTGGTCTATATCTTTCCTGTACCGTCATTCCTTGTAGAAATAATAGCATCGTGGCATTGTGAATTGCTTACCCATCCTAAATAGACTGAAGTGGCTATATAAGTCCACAAAAGCTCGTTATTTGAGAACATTGCTTAAACACAGCTAAGTAGTCTGGAGAGGCGCGGAATTCGGCCTTTGTGTGTTGCCGTAGGAGCGATTGGGTTCTAGCGGCAGAAAGATTGATGTGTTAGGCGAACAACGGTTTTCCCTCGGTTCGCGCTAATGCTACATGGTTTAGCATGGCAGTCCTGCACTTGAATAATCAATGCCCTTACCCAACTAAGAGTCATTAGAAGGCGACTCACTGATGAGGGTGAACGGATTAATCCAATCAATTCGGCTGCCATACCTTGCATAATCACCTCATCTGTCTCTTTTATTCATTGCAAAAGTGGTCGTCGAGAGGCTTTTAGCTATACATTAAAGTTGGCTTTCACAATTACTTAGTGTGTCCCTTATGAGGGTACGTTTGACGATCTTGATAGAAATTGCTTTTACCAGGGAAAGGAAAGAGGAGCTGGATTTATGAGCTTAATGCGTGTTCACTTAATTACAAGGATCACTAATACATGAAACCTAGAAAGTAAAAGAGAGCGCACTGTAATAAATAGTGATCGCCCATGGAGCAATGAATTAAATAGGAGGTGTGGAAATTTAGTAATTGAATAAGTGCTCCCTCCTGGCATAAGCTTTTGAAGAAAATCTCCTTTAAAAAATATTCTTCTTAAAGGATTTATCTATCTTCTTCATTTTGATATGGAATCAATTTCAAAGCGGAGTTATTTTTCTCTCTCGCTCTCTCGTTTTTAGGCTGTTACTTCTTTTCGATTTATTAAGTAATCTGAAATGTTTTAGGCTGAGAATGAAAGATTCTTTCTGATTTGTTCGTCTACTCAAATGCACTCTGCCGATGTAGCGCTCCAAGCTTCGAAGGCTTTACTACACCCGGAGCTCGTTTTTCTCTTCCCTTTCTCGCAGCGAAAAAATGTGACACTATCTGGAATGGTTGAAAGCGATGCATTTCGTGACAAGTAAGAATGCATCTATTATTTTGAAAGGGAGTGTATTTCTGGCAGTGCGAGCGTTTTCCGTACCATCATCAAATCAGTCACCAGTTGATCCTGCAGGGAAACGGAAGAGCATCGTTGTTGGCAGGGAATGAGATGGATCAAGAAAAGAGAAATTTCAGGCTTTCTTTTGTCTTTCTTTTTTTCTCTCTCTCTTTCTCTCTCTCTTACTCCTTTCGGCCTCCTTTTAAACCAATGGCCGCAAGCATCTGGGCTGGATCAGGAAATCCAGCTCGTCTTGGATAGCGAATCGCATTGCCATTCCGGAGGTATTTCTTCTATCATCTGCAAGGAATGTCAATGGCGAAAGCGCTCCAAGACCCTAATGGATCCAACGAAACCTGAAATTCACCGAGCGACCAACCTCAGCTGCATGTAGTCAGCTGAAAAAACGAGCGAAAATCCGGTCGTCCTTTGAATGGTGGCCCGGAGACGATGACGACCGTCCGCGGCAGTTCTTCCATTTCAATCGGCAGTGTGTCGCAGCCGAGGGCGGGACCACGGTGAAGACTTTCCGCTTTTCTAATTGACATTCTTACAATGACAGTTGTGAGCTTTGGGAAAAAAAGGAGGAGGAAAAGACAGACAGGCAGTCGTTGAATCTGAAAGAAAAAAATGGAAATCCTCAAAGAACAGCCATTAGCGCGGAATATTTGATTATTGGAATAATACTTAAACTCAGATAAGAGGTCGTTATTCTTCTTTTTTTTTCTCCAAAGCATATGTTTGGAAATTTTAATTGCAGCCATTTCATAATTGCATTCAATTAAAAAAAAATTCAATGTGTTTCAGGTGGGAAATGTTAGTGAACTCGACAACGTTCCACAGCTAAGATGCATCAAGTTAGAAGGAAAAACATGGACGGCTGCCAAAAATCGGACGATGAACTTTTTGTTCTTGCTAGCCCAACCTTATTCTAACAAGTGACTGATGCTAACCATTGATTTCTCATTAGTATCGGTCAATTTTCTTCGCTGACTCTCCCAGAATCTAACATAACGTCTAAGGCAACTCTTTTTTTTAAAGTTACAGAATAGCTTCAGCAAGTTTCTTAAATACAGTTGGTGGAAAAATAATTTTATAAAATGGACAAAACATGTGCATATAATTTCGGACATTGGTGAATTTTAAACAATTTTCTTAGTTACATGCGACTGCTTTCCTCAATACTGCTTTCCCAAAATGGCTGTTTTTGAGTTAAATTGAAGAATTACATTTTGTATCTCGAATGCATTAAAAATAAATTAATACTTTTAACTACAGTGAACTTAGAAACAATATGAAAAGAATCCTTAAATGTTCATTAAACCATCTTTCTACAAGAATTTTTTTTCAGTCATTGTGTTCGCCTTGAAATGCGCCTCGCTGCAAATAACGGAACAAATGAAAAACAGACGCCACAAGGATCGTTAAATCACCACAGCTTTCAAGTTTATTTCTTATTTAAATAATCTGTATAAAAGTACTTCTGGTATTATCTATTATAAATCACACCTTGACTATTCATTAAAGACGGCTGTTTAACTTCAATGTCTCATTTAGCTTTCCAAGTTTTCTGAATTAATTATTTCACTCGAGTTGGGAGCTCAAGATCTCAGAACTGATATTGCAATGAACATTTGTAGAAGCAGATGATTTTACATAGAATTCATTATGCTTCTCATCGTCTAATTGCAGAGAAATATCGACAAGCTTTATACATGAAATCCTGCCATATATCGGTATATGGTTTTTACCTTGTAAAACTTAGAAGAATCTTAATTCGAAATGAAATGATTAAGATTGTTACATGCAAAGTCATTTCTAACTTGGACTATGCGTTAGCTGTTTAGATGGTATCTCAGAAACCAATCTCGTTCACCTAAACAAAACTTAGAATGGTTTGACTTTATCTTAACTGATACTTTAACAGAAAAATGTTTACTCTGTTAACTTAGTTGGCTAATGCTTTGCAAAATGATTACCATCCTGCGTCTTTTTGTGTAAAGCATGCTTCTCTCACCAACTCAGAAATTATTTATCGACTCTCCAGATTTCTAAATTTCGACAAAAATCTTCTCATAGTACCATAATAAACTGAAACTTTCATCAGTTTAATCTGCGAAGATCTATTTATTTGAATCACCAGATAATGGCCAGAAGTAGAGTTTTCTGTTTTATTGGCGCTTTTTTATACTTTTATTATTTCTTTTACTTATTGTGATTTGATGTAATTCTGTAAAAGCTGGGATTCATAAATTCAGTATATTAATTTTATGTCTCAGTTAAATTCATTAGATCCCTTTTTTCTCTTATCCTGAAATAAATATTTCCATTGATATACGTTTTTCCTGCTATAACTAATTTTGCTGAACTTCACGGGCCTGGACCTCTGAAATTTGGCTTCTGGGCATTGTCCGAGCTTGATCTTTCTTTTAATCAAAACAGCACTTGTTAACATTTCACAAATCAGTCGCTATGAAGGGAACAAAATACGCATACTTAAATTTAATCAGCGTGCAGAGCACTTAGAAACTCCAAAGCAGTCATCCTTCTAATTTCAACTAGCCGCATGTCGATAAGAAAACATCGAACTTTTATGTAGAATGATATGAGTGTCTGCAGAAATTGAGGCAACATGATTACGATACAAGACCAGGTTAATGACATGAAAGGCTAAATACCGCATATTATCCAGGATTCGACCGATGGGACTTGCAAGAAATGTCATATCACAGACAAAACCATTCAGCACGCCACAAGAGGTTGTGAAATTCTTGCGCAGACAAACTATTTATATACACACAATCATATAGCTAACATTGAGGCACTTTAATTGACAGAGGTACTTGATATCTGATATATGTTTAAATTCTACCCCAATCTAAGTTAAGGATCTAGATTTCTTGACTTTTAATTTAGGTGTTCCCAAATAGCCTACATTCCAGACAAAAGGATAAATTTTATTTACCTTTCTCAAAGAAAATAGTTATTAACAATCTTCATTTTTTTTCGAATGTAATACCACATCTAACCTAAGAATATTATTATTTTATTACGATGTTTTTCTTTTTGCTATCAATGTTTTTTATAGTATTGCGTGCTTACTTTCTTTTATTATTTTTCCTGTTTTACTTTCTTTTGTAGTTTTTTAAAGGTTAGCTGTTATTGGGCTTAGACTAACCTGTTGCTTACCTTAAATAAATATCATGCATCAACATTTATATAAGCTACACAAGCTTAGCATGTAAGCACACCCTGCAATAGATATATCCCAGATGCTGACTTAGAGAATGCAACACAATATATTTTGACAGAGCAATAGTAACTGACAAGACTAATCATCAGAACAGACCAGAGTTTACACATAGCTATAGAAAACAAAGTAACGTATTTAATTAATTTCCATTCCCGAAATATATAAGTTGCAAAGGACATAGACAAAATCAACATGAGGACTACTTTAAGATTTCTACACTTTTATTTTAATAACATAAACAAGGAATTACATTAATGCAATTTAATGCAATGAAATAATGTCTCGCTTTTTTAACCTCCTAAAGAACGATCATAGTAACAACACGCACAAGAAATTAGAAATTCTCCGTTTTAATTTCTAACTGTAAAACTTTCGTGCGCTAGCATATTTCTTTGAAAGTTGCCATGATGTTCCAAAAGTAGCGCCTTCGGATTAGACTCTTAATAAAAGAACGAAATACTTTTTTCTTTTTAACGATCATTGCCTTTGGAAAGTGGTATTTTCTTGACCCTTTGCTCTTTTCGCTTCAGTTGTTTCACTCTTGAGATACCTCTTTACGTTAATTAACTGACTAGCATGGGCAGTCGAATGCGTTGTTATCATTACGGGGAAAATGAGAGTCCTGGCATCTCCGGCATGGCTGCAAACGGTTCGTCGGGTCCCTCGGAGACCCACTCTCTGATGACGTCAAACGACCAATGCACTCAACGATCTCGCTTCTATTTTACCTGGAAGATGTTTCATTGAATTAATGCTACAACTGTTGCAACAAAGGCACTTTGATAGCGCGCCTCGGTGTGAAAGGTCAGCTCCACGGGGATGAAACATGGTATCTAAGATTCGACCAATGAACCAGCCGCCAGCCGACAAAGAAAGCACAAGCAAAAGCCCTTTACTCGGGACAGAGAAATCGTGAAGTACATACTTTTAAGAATTCTCAAGAAGGATACATCTTACGATGACTAAGACCTTAATACTCGTATTTACAACTATTTCTACTCTCTGCTGTTAAGAAGTTTTGTTTTCTTAGAAAAAATTTCAAATCTTGATTTGATCCACCTGTTTAAACCGCGCGCCTTAAATATTCTAGATCAGTTTTAACATTTAAAGTATTCTCTTTTTTTATGCCGGATAATTCGTATACTTATTAAAATTTTAAAATTATAAAAAGCTTTTATTCTTATTTAGCATACTTTCAAGGGATGAACATATGATTATTTATGGACAGGATTATAATTTAGGGTACCTTCCCACATTGTTCACAAGTCATTATTCACCGAATCATATTCTGTACAGGAAAATCTTTCTCAAACAAAATTTAATAGCCAAGCGGAAAAATTTTGTGACGTATAAATATCTTTCCTATTATTATTTTAATGTTCTTATTAAATATACAGTTTCTAATGGGTTATACAGGGTCGAGTCGCATTATTATGACCACCCCGTACGTTTATCTTCAGGGTTGCCCAGCCGAGGAACTGTCACGTGTTGGGAATTGGTTAAGTGACTATATAAAGTAGGTTTCCATATGCTAAAAACATATCACTCATTGCTGCAATGGGTAAGAAACGTGATTTATCAGATCTGGAAAAGACGATGATAATCGGCTTTCGGGCCAAGGGTGGCAGTATTTCGGAAACCGCGCAGCTTGTGAATTGTTCTCGTGCTGCCTGTAGTTAAAGTTTACCATTACTGGGAAAATGGGACCGTTCAGAATAAACGGTATGAGAACTGTGGAGCACCACGTGCCACTGATGAGAGAGGTGAACGTCGGCTGCGAAGGTGTGTGAAGGTCAATCGAAGAGCTACAGTGGACCAACTTACCGCTCAAACCAACGAGGATGCTACCAGACATGTTTCTAAAACCACAGTACCCTGCAGACGATTGGTCACCGCAGGACCACAGGACCCTGCTACGTATGGGCCTCCCCAGCAGACGATTGGTCACCGCACCCATGCTGACGAAGGTTCATCGCCAAAAACGGCTTCAATTTGCCCAACAGTACAGAAACGGACCACTTCTGACTGGAAAAAGGTTGCCTTATCCGATGAGTCACAATGTCTCCTCCACAGAAGTGATGGCCGTTGGCGGGTGAGGCGAGAAACCTCCGAGAACAAGCATCCGGCAACCATTGTTGGACGAATCCAGGCTGGTGGCGGCAACGTCACGGAGTAGGGAGTGTTCTCATGGCATTGTCCCACTGATACCTGTGGAAGGCACTCTCAACCGATCCGGTTATGTATCCATAATTGCAGTTCAAGTACACCCATACATGGGGACTGCCTACCCACGTTCCAGCAAGACAATTGTTGGGGAGTGGTTTGAGGAACACGACCAAGAGTTCCAAGTACTACCCTGGCCCCCTAATTCCCCTGAACTAAACCCAATCGTCTAAACTACTAAGACACCTTTGCGATCACCTCGATCGTCACGTGCGTGCTATGGAACAACCACCGCGTACCCTTCAGCAGCTATCGGATGCTTTACAGTCTGCAATGACAACAGCTACCAGAAGAAACCTACTAGAATCTTATTGACCCACTCCCATGCCGCCTAGCTGCTGTCTGTGCCGCTAAAGGGGGTTATTCGGGATATTAGCTGGTGGTCATAATAATGTGACTCGACTCTGTAGAATCAGTAAACAGCAGCTTCAAAGAGTTCCCGGAATCGTCCCCTATTCTTCGAGATAATAATCATGATAAGGAAAATTATGATCTCAATAATAAGCGTCACTTTCTCGTTTCCTCTCCAACCATAGAAAAAGCTTTATTTATTAACGCGTGTGTGACAATGTCGCAATTAAAAATATCCACCAGAGTTTTCGTTTCAGAATTCGCCGTCTTTTACATTAACGTTACTTATAAAGCATGGAGTGACAAAGTGATCGAAAACTAGCAAGGTTTAAGAATCGCAAAAGAGTTTCCGGGGAGATCGTCTTAAGTAGAAAAGAGGTTGCGACGAAGCAGCTGAAGGAAGTTTCGAAGTTGGGATCCAGGAATGTTTCCAAAAACTACATAAAATTATGTACCTATCAAAGTAGAATTACGTCGAAGGAAATTTAGTCTAAATCTTTATACTGGGATTTGTTTTTAAAAAAGGAAATTGGGATGGAAGTTCTCGGTCTCTTCAATATGGGGATTCTTGCCACAAGTCGTCGCGGTATTCAAAATTAAGCAAACAAAGCAAGATGCGTAATCGCAGTCAGTGGTGCAAATTGAGAAGGCGTTGTACTCCTGCTTAAGAAATTATTTTTATGGCGGTATTAACTCCTTAATTTAATACAAGTTTTAACTTCTGATAGTATCCGTAGTAATGAAGTCTGCCAAGATGACTGCCGAAAAAATTGGTACGGGTTCATATTTCGACTGTTCTAATTCCAGTGGTTTCGGAAGAAAGGGAACGGCTTAAATCCATAAGTAGAAAACTTAGAATAAAAACAATATCATGGAAGAAAATCGTAATATAATTTTGATGCTGTTTTGCAATAAAATATAACGAATTCGAATTTCAAAAATTTTTCTGAATGTATTTATTTAAATTTAATAATTATTTCGATAAAATAGTCTGGTATCAAGTTTAATCACTCACAACCCGTCAGTCGTTATCACCATCTCGTTTTTTAAAGAAACATCAACAGGGCAAATTGCAAACTCTTTACCTAAAAGTGTTTTTATTGTTTATTTCCTGTTGGAAACCGATTGAGAATAAAAACGTTCCTACAAAAGTTGCTTATTTTTCCAATACCTATCCAATGACACCCTATTCGATCCATGATCCCATTTAAAGTTTTGGGCGGAACCGGGGTGCTTGTTTCCATCAATATCCGAAAAATGGGCTTCCTATTATTATATTCGTCACATTGTCTTTAATCATGTAATTTTTTCTCCAAAGCTCTAAGACAGGGGTGTCCAAATCGTGCCCGTCGTCCGCGTGCAACATAAAAAGCTCACGGACAAAGCTCACGGGCAAAGCCGAGGAGATAGTCCAAAACTCAGGAGGAGAGTGGGTATAGTTTTTCCTATGCAGTGTTGCCAGACTTTCAGGAACTGATCAACGTAATGTGCAATAGGGGGAGAAGGAAGATTATCTGCGTGCACGGGCGCTGCCCGCGGACAGAAATCTTGGACGTCCCTGTTCTAAGACGTCGAACTTCCGAGAAAAAAGCCTGATACGGGTGCTCCAAAACACCCTGTCGATGTTAAGTAACCGTTTTAAGTAAATAACTTTTGTTTTCTTGAGCGATTGGGCTGAAATTTGATATCTAATTTCTTTCATCAATATATATTAAATTTTATTCGTGTACCTTTATTTTCTTTTATTTCTAAGTCCTATTTATATGAAGAAAATCAATCTTGTGTTAGGTAAAGTACAATTTCTGGTTGACAGATCTAAAATATATTTTCGGACTTAGGGAGAATCTACAACGTCGAGATTCATAAAAATATCAAGGTCGAATTTTTTGACGAGAAAGTAAAAAACATTATTTGATATCTAAATGTTCAAAACTTGCATAAATTATTTTTTGTTAATAAAGGGTTTTTATTTTCAACTCTGTATTTCATAAAAACCTCATTGATTAAGAAGAACTAATTTTTCAGATTAAAAGAATTTCAATATCAATGAAGTCAAATACTGAAATGTTGATTTAATTGAGATTGAACAATTTAACTATGTAAATCCGAGAATGACATTTCTCGTTAATAAGGCAATTCGCCAATTTCCATTGACAATTTGTACTTGATATTTTCACTATATAAGCACTTCACATTGAATAGTTTCAATAATTAACGATTAATGTATTGATTCTAGAAGTTAACATTCCGTTGAATAGGCAAACAATAAAGGAAATGGATTGGTGAATACAGGGAAATTCGTTCTTAAGAAAGAAATTGCATTAAAACTAACTTCATTGAAAATTTTAAGGGCGAAACTTACGAAGCAAGCATTGAAGACTTTCGCGCAAATTCTTGTTTGAGCAACTTTTAATTGGGAATTCATTATATTCTACTGTTGCCATTCCAATTTAATAACGAAGCCAATTATCGTAGGAGTTAATCTTTACCTCTCCGTTAGCAAATCGTTCGCCTTCGCAACGAGGCAGTATTTTTCCCGCTCCTGGTTCCCATCAATATATTACGCCTTTTCTCTCTTTTCGTTCTCTTTTGCTTCCTCCTTTCTTTTTTTTCTCTCTCTCCCTCTATCTCTTTCGCTCTGGTTTTCGATGGATTCCATGGAATTCCGGCGGAACAAACGTTTCTGTTCGTGCTCCTTCAATCGATGACTTGTTAATCTCACTAGCCCCTCGTATAATGAGTTTGAATGATGGCGCAGTGCGACAACCAGCCGTGTTCCACATATTGCGAAGTAATTGGTCAAAACCCGAAGGGGGAACCTCCTGACATGATTATTACCAAGATAATTCTCCCGTTATTAGAAAGTGCAACACTTAAATCCTTGCGGAACCCCAGCACCAATTGACTTTTCTTCTGGCGTTGCACTAAATGCTTTACCGCAGCTTTCATTGAGTGTGAGGGATTGAGAGAGGGCAAAGAACAAGTAAGCAATGTCAAAAACCTCGTTTCGAATCGTGAATGCCTTTCGAACTTCTCAATTCCACTAATGAAGAAGGGGCGGGAACGGTACGATGCAAAAAAATTGATTTCCTTCGGTCTTGTAATTTTTTTGAAGTACAGAGAGGGTAAAGAAGCCTTTGGGGAAAAACCCAAAAAAATCTCTTTAAACTTGAATTAAAATATTTTTCTGTTTCCATAGTTTTTACATACGTTTGATCTGTAGCTGTTTATTGCTGCATTACAAAATTTTTAAGTTAGGTTTAGCTATAAGTTGTTATAAGAACATTTTATAAATATTTCTTAATGGTTTAAGATGTTATTTAAAGAAAACACTCTCATGAAACCAAAATAAGTCGCGTATTTAAGGATGAATTCTAGAAATAGCATATGTCATGGTCATTAGTCCTACATTTGGAGCTCCGAACAAAACTAAAACCCTATTAAAACGGAATTATGCTGTAAGGACTAATTGCGATGAAGATTCTTGCTGAGGTTTTCAGAAGCAAGTAGCACATTATCAAGAGTTGTATAATTAGCATCAGATATACTATCTTTGCGATATCCTATTAGTCGATCTCTCTTTCGTGGAGGACTAAAAGATCGGCTTTCAGAGCATTAGATTAGTGATTCGATTCCAACTGAGGACGTGGATGTTTGCTTATCTTCTCGTCGAGCAGGCTAAGTCGAAGCAAACCAAATCTAAAAACAATGAAGCTAATGGAATGTTTTTTTGATGTGCTTAAAGTTTATCCTTTATTACTATATCTCCGCGAAATATGTCCGTAGAACATTATAATGTTTTGCAGTTTATATTCTACTAACATATTTTTATAAAATTTCAAAAATTGACTTTTTATATTCTTGAAAATAACGAGATAGGTTTTCTTTTCATAAAATTCTGTGTGATAATGACATTATATTTTAAAAGTCTTCACTTGATTCATAAATACAACCCATTAAAGCAAAATTCCATTTATTAGCATTTCGAAATAAAATTTAAACTTTTTTAAGGCTCATAAACTAAAGTGCGAATCTTTCTAATTATTAGATATTTCGTGAAAGAGAGACAATTTTATTTAAAACGGAAAGATGAAAATATTGATACTTCGCAAACATTTATAAAAAAATTCTAAATAAAATCTGTCATAAAATTAACTAAATCGTGGAAACCGGCAAAGCAGACATTCGCGAAAATCAACTTTGGGACTATGCATTGTAATGCTAAAATAATAGTTGTAACTGTACATCAACGGTGCTCTGTCGGACATTACAAGAGTTATTCAAATGAAACATTTAATGAATGATTTGATGCGATGAGTGATAAGATAGCACAATGTATAAGTTGAGATCAGGAGAAATAAGACGTCAAGTGCTGGATTGACATAAGACTTCAGTATTGTAAAGAACACAGCTTTTCCTACAGCACTGTCATGGATATGTCCAAGCGTGCTCAAAGAGCTTTGACTCAATTCCTGTGTACGGAAGGTGCATACAACAGTCAGAAGAATGCTTATTCGAAAGGCAGTACAGTATTTAAGTAGTGTACGGAGTTTTCTCGGTAAGCGACAGCTCTAAGGCGCAAGTCTTGTCTCACTTGTGACTAGCGAATCGCAGGTTCGAATCTCTCTGAGGGCATGGATATTTATGTTTATCTCTTTATTAATAAGCTTGAAAGGCTAAGCAAAGCCTCAGTAGGCTGATCCCCTGTTCGGCTAAATTTCAAATAGATCCAATGGCTATTTAACATCTTCGACACTTCCTTTGTGATTTTTATTAATCTTCGAATCGCTGAAAAAAGACTTTAAAGGGATGGCGTTTCGCCTCCGATCAAGAGATCCCAGGAATAGTTTTGGTTCAAGCCCAACAATTAGCTTGCGGAAGGAATTTTTATATAGCTTCTTTGCGGAAGGTATATAGAAATTTGTTCATCGCAGCCTGTACAACATGAGTGAGTAAGTTTCAAGGCAAAAACCATTTGACCTCAGCTGGGAGTCTGTGTCTTTATATGTATTCCTATTGCCAAACAATTCAACTCATTACTATTAATGTTATATCGGCCTTGGTGGCTCGGTGGTTGCGTGATCGCCTCTGATGCGCGAGGATTTTTTCAGGGGTAAAATCCTGAGATCACTCACTTCTTTCGGAAGGGAAGTAAAGCCATTGGTCCCGTGTGGTCGTTTGCCGGCTGCACGTTAAAGAATCCTTGCGAGGCAAAATTTGCGGCCCCTATAAAGCCGTCCTGAAATGACCATAGCAGTTGAAAAGGACGTTAATACCAAACAGACCAAACCAAACCAACCTATTAGCGTTTTTATTTAGATGGTTGCGCAAAAACAAAATCGGTTGAAGCGCGTCTTTTCTCTTTTCCTATGTATAATTAATAAATATTTGGTTACATTCAATTTAAATATATTATTTTAAAATTTTCGACTGATATATCTATACTTTAATTTTTTTTTTTACCTAATGTTAAATTTTTTCATAGAATTTTTCCATGTTTAATCTTTTTGAAAAAAACCCATCTCTTTATATACTAAATTTTAATAGAATAAAAAGCGAGATAAAATCGATTTTCTGAGGTATTCATAAGATATTTATACATCAATATTAAACCTTCAAGGTTTTGAAGACCTCGAGGAAAGAGATGTAAATTAAACCGCAAAAAAGCTAAATTTGAATCTTTTAAACGGGATTTGTTCTAATTTCACCAAATTTTTGCGGCCGGGTGTGGAATAAACCAATTTTCCCTACTTTTTTTTTCTTCTTGAAACATAAGGTTAAATAAATGATGTGTAAATAAAGTGGGAACGAGTTGATCTCACAGGAGAAGAACCATTAAAAAATGGGAGCAAAGTGACAATTGAATGATTCAACAATTTTATTATTGGTTCTTTCTCATCCATCTTTTTCTCTTGGGTTTGTCAGATGAAGTGAATGATTTACTTCAATTGCACCGTTTCATTAAACCTAATGGATGAGAAGAAAAATCTTTTCTACTTTTTAAAGAGACTTTTTATTGTGTTTCCCACCCAATATTTCAGTTTCTTATATAATTTCTCAATTTATGTTAGGTTTATATATATTTAAAAATTGGAAATTATTGTTTTATATATTTTATGTACACTAAGGAGCGATACTGTTCTGTGCTAATCAGCTTAATTATTTATTTTTTAGGTAAGTTTCGATTTCATACGGTTAAAGAAAAAAGGGGGAAAATCCTCGAATATTAGTAAGTACCATTTTCTTTCTATTATTCTCTCTCTATCGAAGCCCTCCTTTCGCTTTAAGGTTTATTGATTTCAATTTCTTTTGACACTGTTTTATATTTATGAAGGAGGTCTATTACAAAAAATGAAATTGCAAGAAGCATAAAAAGTTCTTTTCTACGTAAAAGTAGAAGCCGTTATTAAGTTTATTGCGTAAAATTTGATTATCTTTTTCGTAAATAAAATTTATATTTAGTATTCATTTACAGTTTTAATTACGCAGCATTTTTATCTTAGTGTCGGAAAGATTGCAGATGTCGGTTTATTGTGTGTGTTTGTGTGTCTGTTTTAAGGTTCCTGACATAATTGCAAAGCTTGTTCACGATCCACATTAATGAAGGAGTTAAACCAGAGCCATGTTTGTTGCGAACTGCTCGATGAAGTTCGCCAAGATAATTTTCGCCCTCAAGTTGACGGGTGACAAATGATAACGCATTTATCACGTGTCGTCGTCAACTTAGCCTGGTTGTTTTCTCCGTTGATGTTGAATGCGATCTTTTCATTTACACATCAGTAACGAACGAGTCAAAGAGAACGGGAACGAGGGAGAAAGAATAGAAAGCGTGAGGTGGTGGTGGGTTGTTGTTGTTGGTGGTGGTGGTGAATTTTTCGCTTCTCCTCGTTCCCGTTTCAATTATCCTAGTAAAATTACTCCTAATTATAAATTTAATGTATGATTTACTACAGGTGTTCTTTCTGCAATTGTATATTGTGGTGCGCTTATTAAAAACAGGGATTAGGCTCGACGTATACACGCCAACCGCTCTGATGGTTGCTTTCGTGAATGCCAAAACATTCGTATAATTGCTGTGTAATGTCCAAGCGGAGCTGAGTTACGACCTCGGTGGGCTTCGTGACTTTGGCCGCCGGCTTTGAAGCCGTCACGACGGCCAGTTATTGATGATTTGTTGCTGTGACTCGGAGAGTCTGACGATTGACCCGGCCGTTGCACGAAAAGGCAGGATGAGAGCGGCGCTCGACACGACAACCCATTGTCAATCCGCGCAGCTCCTTGGTCTTTGGGCGCCTCCAATTTACAAGGAAGGATCCAGACCTCATCCAAGCGATGCTTGACCAGCATGTTAATTGCGACCGCCTAGTACAAGACCTGTCCCTTGCGATTCTCTGTATTCAAGGTGGATTTGAAATGCCTGATTGATCCCATTTTATGAGTGGCCGGGGAGTTGCTGGAACTTCATGCCTTTCGCGGCGTGTCATCATAAATTGGCGGTGGCGCGGCTTCGTTACGACTGTAAAACGTGTCGCCCCCAATATTCAGCCCGAGTCACTTAAGCATTTCTAATTTGCAACCTGTCCTTTTTATCGCCCATAAAAGAAAAAGGAAAAGGAGAAAGAAGTAGGAAAAAAAAGTGTTCCGCTCCACTGGACTTTGTAACCGTGCGTGGAGGGGGCTGTGAAAAAGAAAAAGAAAAAAAAAAAAGAACGGAAGAAGGAAGGAAGGGTTAAGCACGAAGCGATCAGTAATTTGAAAGTAAGGATTGAACGGCATCTTCATCGCTACAACGACATTCACTTGAATGATGAAGGCACAAATGTAAGAAAAGAGAAATTCGCAAACACCGCGATTGCTTGTTGGTTTCGATAAAGAGACAGATGGGAGAAGTTGGATAGATAAAAGTTTCGCGTGATTTGAAAGGGTTGAGAGGCGTCGTTGTAGTAAAGGCATAACACCAAGGGGAAAGCAACCCGTCGAATTCGAAAGGAGGAACCAACAGACTCCCTGGGGCCTCGTGAGCGGGACTCGCTCTCATTACACGAGCGCGATGCGCCACCGATTTGATATCTTTGGGATCAGCTTGTCAGATTGGGCGACCCCAGTTAACGCACCGGCGGGAACGAGTCGAAGAAGGGCGGGAAAACTCCGACCATTGGATGAAACTGAAATGACTTCAACTCCCACACACGCACAAAAAGAAGAAGAGGAAAAGAAAGACGATATTACACTAAAAATTCATATCGAGGGAAAAAATTCGATCAATACCGTCTCTTTTTTCACTGATAAATTAAGATAAATTTATGAATTATGTATTAAAATTATCAGAAAGATTTTACAATTTAGCCCCAGAATTACATTAAAAATCAAAAGTCATATTTCCTCTCATATTTTCATATACGTTGTGTTATCAGATAAATTCCTTCGCCCCCCCCCCCCCCAATATTATTAAAATTATTTAAAAAATATTTTTATCATAGTGCTATACGAGTTTTGAGCTCTATGATTCCTCTACCACTTTTATTCATTGTTTTTTAAGTTTAATTTATTCCTTATGACGATGAAGTGCCAGTAGACTTCGCTGTCATCCAAGGTTCCAAAGCTGCCAAACCCGAGGCATTTTTACTGTTACGAGAAAACGATAACACTGAAAGAACAAAAAAAAAATAAAACAAGAAACAAGTACTTAACACCTCGAACCAAGACTGAGCTGCATCTACGCAAGACAATGGTATCCACTTATATTACTGGGCAAACTTTAACATCACGTGTGCGCATATTAAAAAGTGTATGGTGGGAAAGGGAAAGTGTATTCCACTATGAAATAATGAAATGCTTGAAAACTATAACAAATGCACCAACTAAAACGATCCGAATGGCGACACGGGGTGTTTCTTCAACGCAACGATGCTGGCTCTCACTTAGTAATCTGATCAAAACTGCTATTCAAGAACTCGAATGGGAAGTTCTATCGCACCCACTGTATTCTCCTGATATAGCGCCTTCAGGTTTTCACCTTTTCCAAAATCCTGTGGGGCGCTTCGCTTAATAATGACGTGGAGCTGAAAACGTGGCTCGATGAATTCTTTGAGTCAAGACCTGGTAAATTCTACCATCGAATTTCAAAATTCTTTCCTATGTTGGCCTCCTCCGTGGGCACTATTTTTACGTAGCGAAGGGCCTTGAGTATCTCCATATGATTCTACGGGTTATACTCGGTAGGGATTCTCACGCCAGACCAAAATTCCATTATCCGAGACATTGACAAGCGCTCATAATTCATAGAAACAAATTGATCAAAATACAGAGGTTTAAGAAAATTTGCTATCATAGGATAATGAAACTAAGCAGTGTAATGTTGAGCAAAATAAGGTTTACTCATCAAAATTTGAATGAGAAATGCAAAGACATGTAGATTTTATAAGCGATTTCACAAGTTTTCAACATGCGCACACGTGAAGTCGGCAGTCCAGCTTCTGCCAAAATCGATGCCGCAAGTCTTGGATTAATATTATAAAGACTTTTCAGTTGTTTTTGCACATGTTGTTAAAATTTGAGATCATTTGAACAAGAATTGGTCAAATTATTAGATTACGAAATGATATCAAATTTTCTGAAACGCCCAGTAATATAAGTGGTTGTTATAAAGTATTCAATAAAGTCATATTCGAATCTCACAATATGTGAATTGAAGAGGTTTCATTAACCTGGTTTTAAAGGAAAGACATGATGGGAACATTGTTTATCTAACACCCTAAATTATATTATTCTTTATCATGCATTATCATTACGAATTGCTGCTTAGATATGAACAATCTGTTCTGAATGAATTAAAAACGCTTAATAATAATTTACAAATATAACTGAAAACAGCAACGCATATTGGAAGCTTCTGCTTTAAATGGCCTAATATATAATAGATGTTCTCCATATGTATATTTGCATTAGTGACAAGCTTCATTTGTTCGGCCAATCGAAAATTAATTCTCGTTTCATTAGCAAATATTTTTATTCCCTTTGCGACAATGAAATAGAAGCGAGGTGGATGTGCAAATAAAATTTTAAACACGTAAATCATCAAGAGGAACGCGTGAATTAAAAAAAAAACTGGAATGAAATTTTAACGCAAGAGAAAGAAAGTAAGAGAGAGAGAGAGAGAGAGAGAGAGAGATGTAGAGTGTGGTCTTATTTTCTGGTAAAAGCTGCGGCAGCCGTGGTGAAGTTTGTCGAGGTGAAATCTGAGGCGAAAGAACGAAATAAAGAAAGAGAGAAAGAGATTGTGAGTGTATGTGTCTGTGCATGTGTGTGTGTGATGCCATTGAAAATAGCACACTCCTTACGAGGCAAGAGATGCGCATGCCCGTCGCTTCAACCATCTGGTCGAAGAATCCCACAAAGCATAAATATGCCGGTTCGGCCGTGTGAGCGGTGATGCTATCGCAACGGAATGGAAACTGGGAAAGAGGAGCGTTTGGGCAAAGAGGCAGTTGGAGGCTCCAGGGATGGAAGTTGCGCCGAAATCTTCCCTTGTCCTCTCCGGCATTAGCCATAAATACGCACGGCAAATGATCGCGATCACACGCCTGCTTAGAGATTCAGCCTTTAACAATTTTGAAAATAGAACAATTGCAAAGGCGAAATCAAGGAAGAGAAAAATTGTTTCATTGATCCAGTCTTTTTTTTTTCATATGAAATGTGCAACTTTAAAACCAATAAAAAATTCCCTCTAGTTTATAACGGGTTTTAAACAAGCTCTCACATGCAACGTAAAGCTTCGACTCCTTTATTTACTATTTATGAGATAGCCGTATGTAATGCTTTTATATTGCTGGGTGTCTTGCTTGCAAAGTATATAATTAAATGATTAAAGCGAAACCATAGAAGGAACATATAATCATAGAATTTTTATTGATCATTTCTTTACATTATTTCAGTATAAGCACTCTTCTGCAAAAAACTTTAAGCACCATAAAAGAAGCGCCCTTTTGTAATGAAACTAACGATTTATGATAAAATATTAAAAATGTCATTGTCATAGAAAATGGCTAACAGTCTCAAAATAAAAGTCACAGGTGAATATGCTGTAAATCCTTCCCCAGACGTGACGCATGCGGCATAGAGTCATGTCATAGATTTTGTTAGGAGTCTTGTAAGTGCTCCTCGAGATCTGATATTCTGTAATGTCGGAATTTGGAGACCTATCATGTCCCACACTTGCTCAGTTGGCGAAGGAAGAGTTTTGAGCAACATAGAAGCATTCCAGAGAAATGTGCCCTGTATGGGCCGGCCATTATCTTGTTTTTAAATGGTGTCTGTCAGATGTAACATGAAAGGTAACAAAACTGATCGCAGGATATTATCATCCAGGTATGATTACTGCGGGGGAATGCTTTTCTAGATGGTACTCCAGGCTGTAGCACTAGGAGTAATGAGTGTGTGCGTTGCACAATACTCTCTCCTTGAAACAATGGTATACAATGAATTTTAATTGGCCACAGCAATTTATTCATTTCAATCTTCGTAGGAAGGAATTTGCATACCAGATTTCGTCCTGGTTAGGTTATTTTTTTGGAGGTGAGTTTTTAAAAATTATGTAAAAAGCGAAGATTATAATAAAATTTAGATTTTTATTATAATTTCTTTTTGTAATACATAAGGACCCCTTTAATACGAACAAGGTTTCCCAGAAATAACGGCACAGAATTTCATCGAAACGCACGGTATCCATTTCATTTCAGGCTTGTTACCATGGGCATAGTCAAGGAGAGGTGGGCAGGGGGAAATGCTTATTTTCAAAGAGTCGATTAATGGTTAAAAATAAGATCTACGCACGGAAACTTTGAAGTACTGGTATAGGCTTTATTCTGCAAAGCTAGAATTAGAATTAGCGCATAATTTTCTCACAAATAATGCCCCCCCCCCCCCGCAGGAGAACATGTAGGGCTCTTTTGGTGACCCTCTCCCCCCCCTTCGTCCTGCTTGTTACGTCTGAACTAATATAGCAACTGGTCCGTAGAACATACACGGTCTGTCTAATAGGAAAGGTGAATGATTTTCTTTTCACGTTCGTCATTTGTGGATGAATAAATGAGTTAAGTAACTACATATTTCGAATATGCTCCATAAAAGTTTCAGAGCGTTTGTATCGCTCGTTCATTCGTAATGACGTTACAAATGGCAGTACTTTCTGAACCTCGGTCGGAAAAGGAACAATGGAGCAACATTAAATTGGCTAAAAATGCCACAGAAACTTTTAAAATGATTCAAACTGTTTATGTTCGTGAAGCAATGAGTCGTGCGAACGTTTTTAAGTGGTATGCAAGATTTCGTGATGGTAGAGACAACTTTGAAGATGATCTACGGTCGAATTCGAAGAATATGTTTAAATAGTGGCTGAAGTTCTTCGAAATGATCGTTGTACAGTAGGAACGTGCTATGAGGATTGAGGCAGCTGGTTCCCCACTTTTCTGTCAGAGTCTTTTAAAAAGGAGCATATTCATCTTTTTTTCTCGTCTGAGAGGAGCATTTTTCTGCTGGTTCCCTTCTTTTCCCTGCTACAGCAGGCCATGCTGCTTGTTTAAAAAGAATTCAACGGGCCATTTAAGCTTTGATAACGGTACTGCTCATTAAATCCTGACCGGTACGGTACCAAAAATTGTTCCGTATCATAAGTGATTACCTGTGCGTGGACAAAAAACTTTTTTACATCATATGCATGCAGCAGCAAATTTCTAGAGGTCACGAATCTGGATAACCCCAGAACCCTTCCAACGATGCGGGTGACTCAAGAATCCTTCACATGATGATCAGTGTAATCTCAGAATTCTTGCCACAATCAATGTGTCCCCAGAATACTAGCAACGATCTAGTAACTCCAGAACAGTTGTGACGACCTAGGAGACACAGAACCCTTGTGTTGATCAGCACTACTCCAGAATCCTGCCAACGATCAAGCTAACACTTTACAGCTTATCTCTACGCGCCTCAGACTGGATTTTACGTGCATATTTTACGGTAGTAGGTAACTTTGAACCTCTGTATATCGGCAACGGATAAAGATCTTTGAAAGCAAAAAAACAAAAACAAATTAAATTAAGGGTCTTTATACTTAATAAGGATCTTAAGAATATATGGTAAAAATTTAATAGAAATATAGAAGTGGCAAGCAGAATTTTTGGTACTTTTGACACCCAAAAACCATGTTTTAAAGAAATGTCTAAATTATAAATGTCTAAAGAATATACTGTTAAAATTTGAGCCATTTGCTGTGCTTAGTTATTTAGATATCCGCGGCTGACGCTGAAAAAATGGTAAAAACGGTGTTTTGGAATTTTCCCAGGAACCGCCCATGAACAAATGTGCCCTTATAAGCCCCCTAAGGCCCACCCTAGAAAAAACGTAATGCAAAAAGAACTAGCCGATTGCTCAATTTGCCTATGCTCTGCATGACTTGTAATGTTTAAACTTTGACCCTGCGCTGTCAAATAGATACCGATACTTCTCATGGGTATACAAATGGTCGCTAGGCCAAGGACTATCCAAAACACTTGATCGCACTTTCCTGTGTTTAATAGAATCTAAAATACGAGCCCCGGAAAAAATCGCATTTTCATGCGTGGCGTTTTGGATCATTTTCATGCGACAGTATGCTTAGTGATACCTTTAGCAAGCTTTATATAACTTAAGATCAGGCGATTTTTCTAATATATAATTGACAATATAGACATTTTGGTAAGTGTCTTATTTAAGAAATACAGCAACCTGAAGCATTTTCTTTTAAGCAGAATTGATGAATTAGGAGGAAATCAAATTTAAACTAAATGAAGTCGAAACTTAGTAATTTCTTCTTGATTTCACGGTTCATTTCTTGATTAATTTAAAGGTAATCTGCTCAAAGAGTAATAATTAATTTGCTAGTCAATGATTATTAAATCATAATTTTCTCTTTGACATAATATAATTACCAAATATTATTATTAATAAATTACATCTACAGCGTTTGCTAAAATTACACTCAAAGCTAATTCTCGTTAGAATAAAAATTTTTAAAAATAAATCTGCGAAATCTAAAATAATTTATTCTAAAAATTTATAAGTAACAAATATTAACGATAACATTAAAGATTGTAAATCCGGTGTCATTAAATGCGATGCGCAGCCAAAAGCCAATAACGCTCTGACGCATGAAATAAAATTTAACCCGTTTAATTAGCACAAAAGGTTAGCCGAGATCGATTTTTTAAAGGATAACCTCTGGTTTATTACTAAATAACCGATGATGAATTAAAGCCGTGTGCGGAAATCATGGTTTTCCGAAGTTTTTATCACAAAAGGCTTTTGTGGATGAAAGTGAAATAAAAAAAAAGCTAACCGTGAAACCAAACAAAGGATTGCCTTAAAAAACAAAAGGAGGGGACTAAGAAGGATATGTGTGTGTGTGTGTGTGTGTGTGTGGGTGGGTGTGTGTGCGCGCACGAGAAGGGGGTTTGGTCGTGATAAGGGGGTTGGGGGTGGTGAGAGGACGGCGATCGTTGGAGCATGGCCGCTCGGCGACCGCATCCCCGTCGCTTCTAGATTAGTCGCGCCTAGATCCGGCGAACGACGCCTATTTTTGGACAAGCTCTTTCTCAAATTGAATTCCGTTTGAAGTTGGGCCGGTCACCGAGTCAACTTGCCACTCAAGCGGAGGAAATACGTTGTGAAAAGATTATTGTTGTTAGAAGAAAGCCGGGAGTCCGAAGACAAGGCGTCCGTTTCCCGGCAGGCGGAGGCGAGCTTATCGTTGGCGCAAGGTGGCTCGACTCGCCACGGAGAAATTGCTGCGACGAGGAAATTAACTTGTTTAGCAGCGATAATTTCATTCGAGTAACTGACGACGCAAAAGTTTTTCCCCCTTCTTTGTTTACTTTTTCAATAAGAAGCGATGAAGCAAGTTGTTGGAAAAGTTATTGCACATTAAAGTAGATGCCCCTTTTCACCTTTCATTGTTTTAAAAAACCACTAATTATAAAGTATTTGACCGTATTTTAATTTTGCTTCTTCTTAAACTATAAAGTGGATCTTTTATCCTAAATATGTGTTTAAAATTATTGTGAAGTTGATATATCAGATCAAGACTTACTTTCGTTATATTCATCATATTCCTCATTATACAAAGTGCCTGTAAAATTGCTATGCAGTGAATTACATTTCCAATAAACAGCAATTTTACGGACACCCTGTACTGCAACTTCTTTTTTGACATACAACACACAATTAAAAACTATTTGAAAAGTAGATTTTTTTCTTATTATCTTATACTGTAGATATCATCCATAGTAATTTCGCACTAGATTTTATTCCTTATAGTCAATTCTATTTTCTTAAAAATGAAAAGTTAACATAGGCACTTAAGAGATCAAACAGTCGTCCTAAAATAAATTGAAATCTTTTGTTTATCTTACAAAATTTGTTGCATATACATTCAGTTTAATTGTTATAATTATTACATTTCACCCGCAAATATATATTGTGCATGCCTTGAATATTTAATTTTTTGGAGAAAAAAGCTTTCGAATGACTTCAGTAATTTTATATCCAAATTTTATGATACCATATATATTAATTAATATACATTCACTTATTAACTACCGAGATGTACGTACCTTTATGTCTTTTGTTAGCCCTTCTGTTGTCTGTGTATTGGTTTTCACAAATCTTAAAGGAGATTGCCAAAATATTTTCACCTATCGATAAATAAGCATCAATGTCCTGGACAGGCTCGAAAATAGTCAAAATCGGTTCAATGGTCCATGTTCTAATTGCGCCATCAGAACATTCAAATGCTAAGATGGACATTTGAATAAAAAAAACTGGGAAGCACTAATCTATAGATTCCATCGATGCACTAATCTATAGATTCAATTGCGTAAAATCCCTGCGGTTGTTGGCGGAACCATTGCGTAACAGGAAACTCTGCGTCAGCATTGGAATTGAACCGCTGACTGTTTTAGAGGGCCAAAGATACTGATTTCTTCTTCCGTTGTAGCGATGACTCATGTATGAATAGAACGTTGTTTATTAGTTTAAGATTTAATAACTGTTGACACTACTTTGGAGAACGCCCATTGTTGGAATCTCTTTCATTATGCCCTCGATTCGTTTCAACATTAGGCAGAACGCTTACAAATTACATAAAGAAATTTTTATAAGTTGGAATACATAAAGTCATGGCTTACCAGCTTTACCTTCTGTTATTGGTAGATATAAACTTATAGAAACTCTAAAGTGCACCTAGCTCATTCTCAAATCTTGGCTGATTAATTTCCCTTAAGCCAGAGATATACGCAAATTCCTATTTGAAGTTCCTACAATCATTTCAACATTTTGTATCATTAAATTTCCATATAACGTTTTAGACTTGCGTTCATTATGAATTGTAATCTTACAATTTGTGCGCATCATACTCGTCAGGTAATGGACATCACATCCAATTACGTAATGTAACATGCTTGTCTTCAAAATTCTAAAGTTTAATTTTCTCTATTGTTTTTAGCACATTTTCGTAGAAAATATGCTTATGTAATCGGTTTGTCCAGCTGTCCGTCCGTCCGTCTGTAGACACTATTCCAACAATGCACTGTGTTGCAGTAGATTCTATTCCATAGAGAAAGTGCGTGTAGTGAATTACTGGAAGAGACAAATCATCCTTGCATTGGGGAAAACGCATGCTGAGCACTTCGGTTCGGCTTTGCGCGTCCAGGATGCACGTGACTGACAATTATAGAAATGGGAGATCGGTGTTTAAACCAAAAAAAAATTTCTTTATTCGTAGGGGGCTTATTATTTATTCAGATAACTTGAAAACTAATTAACATTTTCAAACTCTATTTTCACCAATCGAATAATATGGGATGGTGAGATAACCGAAATAGGTACAATAGCACGTGTTCTAAGGGTACCATTATGATACCCCCTTAAATATTTCCAATGACAAGCAATGGCATGTTGGTTTAATAGCACGTGCCCTAAAGGTACCATATGGTACTGTTGGAACTTTCATTGCTAAGATATGGCATATAATATATCAAAGAACTCGTATCAACGTGTCATGAGTGAATATAACGAGTAATTAATGATAGTGGGAATTTGTTTAGTAGCACGTGTCCTAATGGTACCTTATTGTACCGTTGGAAGTTTCAGTGCTAAGATATGCCATGAATGAATGTAATAAGTATTAAAGGCAGTGAGAATTAGCTTAGTAGTACGTGTTCTACTTATATATTATCTTAACAAAAATTAAACAAACATTGTGGAAAGGAACAACCAAAAAGGGAAGGAACCTCTAATCCACAAGGAGATTTAAAATATCGGATGTGTATTTCGGCTACCAAGTAGCCATCTTCAGCGATGAGAGACAAAAGTCAAATAAAGAAAAGTTTTGTTTAGCTGAAATTTGTAAACGTAACCGGAATTTCAAATCTCCTTGTGGATTAGAGGTTCCCTCCCTTTTTTTGTTACCTTGGAAACTTTCAATGCTAAGATATATCTTGTAATATATAAACCAACTTCTTACAGTTGTCTTACCTAGTGTTATCTATTGCTTATTGTTATCAAGAGCATATTTCTGTTAAGCCTAACAATATCCATAGAAACGCTTTTGTATTAGAACATGAAGAAATAATAGGCGTTTATATTGAACACTGCAGCAACTGAGGCTCACTTCGTGTAACATTAAAGAACTTTTATTTGTTCAAATATATAAAGAATTCTCTCCATTTAACCTTTAAGTTCTTCAAGTTTGCTCGTTTTAATTCTCTCTTTACATTAGTTTACTTAAATAGTAATTTACAATTCAGTTTTCAAATTTACATACGAGGTGCTATATTCTCTAAAGTGTTTTAAAATTTAAGGTTAATTCAAGGTATCTATATACGACGTCTCGGTGCTATAACACGAAAATGTGCTCCTTTTATCCGCTTTGGCGGTAAAATCATTCTTCTTTTTTTAATCCCAGTTATTTAAAATAAATAAATAAATAAATAACTTATCTCCAATGGTTTATCTGATGGTGACCATTTAACCTTTCGGCATTGATTATGTCATCCATTAATGGTTTATTTAGATGAAAGAAAAAACGAGTAAATATTCCAGAATAGGTAAAATTTTAGAAAACTCCGCCTGAAACTGAGAGTTTGGCTTCCCGGCAGAGCCTTTCCGTGGCGCTTTTGCGGATGACTTCTCGGCATGGCTTTGGTACATGGATCCTCAC
Source organism: Rhysida immarginata (assembly GCA_023313115.1). NCBI lineage: Eukaryota > Metazoa > Arthropoda > Chilopoda > Scolopendromorpha > Scolopendridae > Rhysida > Rhysida immarginata. Next base: position 2,275,140 of record JAHWFO010017593.1, read on the forward strand.
ACCGTAGATTATTTCACAATCCCGTACCAAATAACGACAATAATCATTTAAGCTTACAGTCCTGCAAAGTTTCATTATTATTGGCTTTACCAAAATTTTTCAAAACTAATGTACAGCTAAATGCCTCCAATGCCATTCTTTAAACACTAGAAACTTCATAACTTTTCTAAATTCAAAGAGTATAATTTAATGTATTTCTTTTGGTTATTTTATATAAAAATGTTTTTAATATAAAGTATTTTCTGTCAACGATACGTAACCTCGAATCTGCTTAATCCTACTCCAAAATTTATTTTTACAAAATTCAACACGCTAAAGCAAATTTTGATCTAATGTTTAATCATAATTTTCGCTTACACAGACGTCTCATCTGCCAAAACCCAGTCATCATTGTGTTTCAAGCTACTAGCCATCTAATCAAGAAAATAATTGCTTTTTAAAGACAGAGTCGAATTGTTTGTTGTCCCAGGCCTCGGGTTAGTAATCGCAATATGTTCATTAGTACGCAAAGTGAATTGGTTGAACTATTTCTATAGCAGTTTGACCTAAACGTCATCAAGAGTTGTTAACTAAAGTATCAACGAAACCGTTTTTCAATGAAATTTACTCTGCTAATAATGAGTCGCTACTTCAACCTTGAGGCATTCTATTTTTAGACGGAAATGGGCTCCTGAGAGAGAAAGAGAACGCGTCTGCATTGCTTCTTTAATACGTTGTTACTGTAGACTAAATTAAATTGTAGATACCAGTAACCGTTTAGATGGCTTCAATTAGTAGAGTCTCTGGAAATAGAACATGAACAGCCTTTTGTAGTATTCAGGAGGAATCGACAATAACAGAATGAAGTAACGTATATTCCAATTTATTTAAAATTTGCTAACTTAAGGAGTAAAGAGAAACAAGCTGCTCCAGAAATCTTAGTCATAAAAGCACTAAGCATTTTTTAAATATTGAAAGCATTTCAAGGCAAAAAATTAGACCCCCAGCATAGCGTTCTTATTTATATCGCGCTGTTTATCCCTTGACTGAGTCACACCAGCCATTCTCTTCGGCATTACTTCCACAAATGTAGTTAATGCCAAAGAAGTGATGTCAGCGTGAATCCATTCTGTCATGCGCTGCTTCCAAAATTTGGCGAGAGTTTGTTTGGATGTCTTTTAATACTCTTTATTCAATGTATCCCGCGGATTTCCGGTCAGACTCAGGTCTGATGCATTTATCGAGGCATCGAGTTTATGTTAAACAAAAGGCATTCTATTCCATGATTCGTGCTGGTGGCAATGCATAGGCTATCAATCAAAGCTTCATTATCGGCAAACAGCCGCAAAACGTCACGGACTCTTTCTCTACTTTGCATCATTTCTTTCACGGCTTCATTAAATCTACGACACACTTTATGTCTACCATCATTATTACATAAGCAGATACGGCGCACATCAGACCATATAACAAGTTTCCAAAATACTACACTATGTTTTATGGTGCTTAGCTCATTATACCGTGTCGCTTTGTACACCCTTATGAATAAGACTGACCCTTTTACGAACTACCCTATAATTCCCTTCTCAGTATACTTCTGAAATCGATGGTGTGAGCCGTCATCGATGCTTTGATTCATCCTATTGCAAAGCGCTGTTCGACATTGTGGCGGCATTTGTCAATAGTGCTTGTTTGTTAGCACTCTATATCAACTATATCTCTTTAGCAGGAGGTTTGTAGACCGTAATTCACATCAGGCTAAAAAGCACGTTTGATTGTACATGTGTCATTATCAAATTCAGCTATTCTGTAATACTCCTCCAAACTATAGGCCACGTATCAGGCGACGCTCAGCGATAACAGTTCAAACATGAACTATAGAATATAAGGGATGAATAAAACTTATTAATATGGATAATAGACATGCCTTTTATAGCTGTATAAGAATTGTTCAATTGATGATATAGCTGTTATAATATGAGTAGTTAGACAATAATAAAACGCTCATGATCAACTTCCAGCTGTGGCCTAATGTTTTACCTAATCATGTTGGTCAAAAGTGGTTCAAATGTTTGAGAAGTTCCTGTGTCCTTCCACAAAGAAGCTGGTGGACTGGATCCGATACCATTCATCCGCCACTATCCACTTGCTGCTTCACGATAACGCCAAACCTCACGCGGTGCTCTCTATAGCGAGCATACTGCAACGTTGTCCACCCCATACAATCCGAACTGTGAGATAAGCTTTACTGGGATGACATTTCATCTCCGATCAAAAGCTCCATACCGCGGTGGAGGAGCGAATTCGGCTCACCATATCAGCTTTCTTGCGGAAGTTATTCGAAATTGGTTGACCTTAGAGACTGCTTCCCACAACAGTTCAGGTACAAAAGAATTGTGTCGTAAGTGTGTTTCTACTCTAACTAGTTATATTTTATCACGTTACCACAAACGTTTGAACAATCCTATATCATAGATGAATATCAAATCATAGGTTCAAATGATTCACCGTCATCCATGATACACTTTCATAATATCAGGTTGTTGCAAAAGTTTTTTCCGGATTTTTATTCCGACACAAAAACGATTGAACTTGAATGACAGATTCAGCTCATGCAGATGCCGGGCAATGGTTGAAAAGTGAACCTTGAACTGTTCTGCGAGTTCCCTCGTTGTTACATTGTGATCTTCATCAATTGCTTGGCGTAGATCACCATCTGAAATTATGATTGGCCGACCAGAGGAAGTGCATCTTGAAGAGTGCTATCTCCGCGTCTGAACCGGCGATACCATTCTTCTATTGTACGTAAACTAACAGTGCCATCACCTAAACGTTGGCAAATGTTTCGGTGACATTGCGCAGCACTGATCTTTCCAGAATACTCGTAGAAGATTATTGCTCGAATATGCTCGCGTGAAAGGTCCATTTCAGACCGTTGATGGCACTCACAGATGTATAGTCAGAAAGTTGATTCTTGGATGTAATATAGCAAAAATATTCAGGAATCGAATGCAATAATTTGTTTGAAAACATATGAACACCCCCCTCGGAAAGTGAGCCCTTCTTGGGCACGGGTTCTAGAACCGGAAGAAACTTTTGCAACAACCTGATGCAATTGTCGACAATAGAATCTAATGACAATTCATCTGATTTCATTTCTGTGGTATATTTAATGCAGGATTTAGCGCGATTTACTGTGAAACACTCGTTCTTTAGAATAAAACACCAAAAAGACTTCAAGGATTTTCGTGTTGCGTTTAATATCTTGTTGTTGCATTATTCTCCGAAATCATATCAGTAAAACATAAAAAAACATTTGAAAGCTGTGAACTTTTGCTTAAACGAAAATGAATTTTCGAGACCTTTTTGAATTTTTACATTCCATCGTACTTCATATGTAAACAATATATGCATTAAAATTTAAATTTTAATCTATTTTGAGATAATTAAATTAAATAGTAAACATTGGTTATGTTTGCTCATTTTGCTTATCCTTTTAATGGCATGATATTGCTGTAAACCGAAAATTACTTTCCAAGCATGTTTACTTACGTTCTTCAGCACGAAAACAAGCAAATAAGTCTTCATCGTAATGCTTAAAAATTTAATAAGAATTTAATATTAAACTTCAAAAGATGCTTAAAAACATTTAAAATCTAATTTCCGTTCCTTCTTAAATTAATAAATTTCCGATTTTTACGTTTTGCTTTCTTTTGTCTCGGTTACTCTTCCCGCTCTTCTGTCTGTATTACATTTTAAAACAATAATAGGATGATGTATGAGATGATCTTTTATTTTGACTGGTAAGAATTCGAAAATCGCCAATGGCTTTGTAGGAAAGGTCAAAGGCAGCGTTCAATGCATCTTCGTCCGGCTCCACTTTTCCCTCCTGCCTGCGAACCAAGCTCTTTCTCTCTGGCCGAGGAAACTTTGTCAAGCATAAATGTTTCGGATTAAGATTTATCAACTCTTGGGAGCCTTTTGCAACAAACTCTTATTGATCGTTCATGGCTCAGAGGATGGTTTCCTCGACGCAGATGACGCTACATCGGTCAAAACAAGCCGAGCTGAAGCTCCTTTTGCTTGTTGGAATTCTTGGAGAGGAAATTGCTTTTAGTAACAGGATTGCAGTAGGGAAATGGATAATTATCGGAGGAATTAAAAAAAGAATAATTTTCATTTCCTTTAAGCAGTGCAAGGAAAATTACACCTGGACAATTTCTCATTTATCTTGATTTTGGAGGTATTAATGAATATAACTGCGCATTTTCCTCTAGATTTAAATCAAGTCATTTACAAGGAAAATTTTTCAGCAATTCTAATAATTTCCTCATTAGCTCCAGAAGAATTTTGCAAGGAATCTATTCATGGGTGGTACATTTCTTAATCTAAATTCTCAATTTGATCTTGTAGTTCACATTAAGCTAATGCTTCCACATATCTTCTGAACACCATACTTTGATTATAATAAATTACCAACAGAAAATTATACATTGGATTCTAGCAAATGGTATAAAATTCAATAGATTGAAAAATAAGTGGAAATAAAAATATCGTTAGAAGATATTTTTTAGAGAATATTTTCCATCTGCATTTGAAATAAGAAATAGCTTATGCGAACGAGGTTCGAAAACTAACCCACAACAATTATTTAACGCGATATTATTTTTGTTGCGAACATTATTTTTTAACAACTATTCATACAACTAGTTTGAATACAGACTTTGCTGGTTCATTGTAAATGCTAGTGGCCCGCTCTTTTGTTGGGGGGGGGGGGGATAAAAATGTACAAATGAAATTCATAGGAAAATGTTGGATGTTTATGGTGATGACTGCCTAGATCGTAGAGCCTTTTCAACAGAGATGCTGAAAATTCCGATTTTCACCTCATCACGGAGGAATAAGAAACAGAGGGGAAACTCCGTATAGCCGCAAGGGAAACTTTTTAGAGATCACGTGATGAAAGTCAACCAATGAAATTTTCCTTAAAAACATTCCTGGCTTCGCGGCGCCACTGTCGGTTTAGTCATAATTACGTCATTATCCTGCAAATGGATTGTTGGAGAGGCATGTCACGAGGCCAACGAGAGACAGGCCAGGGCACTCAAAGTCTCCATCTTGGATTTTAACAATCAGTATTTTTTTCGTGTGTTGGAAACAATGAAGGATGAATTGTTGTCCGGACCCCGATGATCATGTGACTTTTGCGTGCCCTGGCCTGTCTCTCGTTGGCCTCGGGCAAGTCATATATAGCGTAATTTAAATACGTTGTTTAACGTTCTTTTCATCGAAATTATTTTAATAATTTAATTCAAATTAATTAAAAATTTTGAAAACCGGTTCTATGATGCCAGGTGGATTAACGCAGAAGTAAAGAAATTATTATTGCATTATCACGATTCCTTATTGATGGTCTCTGATTAACACGAGCAACGGCGAGCTAATATAAACATGAGTGCTTCACATGAGCGACCACGTGACAAATCAATAAGACAATATTTGTTTTATATAAAACACTTTTTTTTATTTTTGAATACAAATTTATACGTTTTAACATTATATATAAGAATTAATACATAAACTGCGTTATTATTTCATTTATTATTTTCAAAATTGTCTCTCACTAGCGCCACGAAAGTAGTATTGAAAAATGACGTAGCGATTTCCAGTCACGTGGTAGAGTTTCCCATCTGTTTCTCTTCATCTGTGCACCTCATGTTGCGGCTTTTTCTGTTCGTGAAAAAACCTGAGCAGTTTAGCTGAACTCGCACCTTTGGACTTTTATCTGTTTGGACCAATGAAGAAATTCGCATAAGAAGATGACTACGTATACTAGAAAACAAAGCTCTGTGGAAAAGATATATTTTAAAAAACTTAGTTCCACGATGGAAGAAGTTTCTTGAGAGACATAAACATTAGAGAAGTTTCTTGAGAGACATAAACATAAGCGAAGAAGTTAGACAGATACTTGTGGTCCGTGGTTCGAATCCAGATATAGAAAAGTTTCCTTCCGTATGTTTATTGGTATCTTATGTTGGCGCCTTATCTCTAGTATATGTGTACTTTTTTTACTTTGTTTTGAGAGACATGTTGAAATACAAAAATATACCGTCGTTGTGTATAATTTCTTTTATTCCCTAACTGCAAGTATTAAATTTTTGCAAAAAACAAAACAAAACAATTTCATATTGTGCAATGATAGTAGACAAACTAGACACAATAACTGTTTTTGGTCTTTTATGTAATAACTACTAGAGCAGCAAAATCCTTCTAAGCAGCTTGTGGTCATACGAGGTGCGTTCAAGTTCTAAGGTCTTCTAATTTATTTTTGATAAACTATTGACCCTAGAAAGCTGAATGAAACTCCCGTGATTTGTCCACATAATCAACCTTTACCCGTAGACATTTTTCACAATGATGACGCCATGACTAATAGGCCGCCGCAAATGCTTCTTTGGGAACCAGTTTTGTCTACTGGAAAATCGCTTATGCAAGAACGGAATAAAGCTTCTGCTATTCGAGCGGCTTTTCAGTGGGCAAAACAGACCACTAGAGAGGCGGTTGCAGCGGCGATGCAATCGTGGCGTCAGCGTTGTGAAAAATGTGTACGGCTAGAGGTTGACTATGTGGACAAATGACGAGAGTTTCAGCTTTCTAGGGCCAATAGTTTTTCAAAATTAAATTAGGAGACTTGAATAAATTCTATGCGATATGATATAGTTATTTTGACCGGTAGAAAGACCGAAAATTATATCAGCGACCTTTTTTTTTAGAATTCGTGATTAATTGTGTTGATGTTTATGGAAATGTGTAATTACTTTTTTTTGTACTTTAATGGGTTTTTTTTATGGAGTAGGACATAACGTAGTGACTTCATCAAGAAACGTAGTCTGTTGAGTTGACAGATCAGAGTCTCTGTGGGGGCAATAAAATTAAGTTTGTTGTCAAAAGTGATTCCCATGATTTTTTTTTGGATCTTGGAATTTATTTATTTATTATTTAAAAAAAACAAACTTGTCGTACGTAACTTTCCGATTGTCCTCCATATTTTTAAATAAAACAAGCTCGGTTTTCTTATAATTTTATATTTTTAGTGCGTTTATATCTTAGTGTTTCATTGTGTCTTTTATGAATGAAAGTTCATGGATAGTTTATGTAAATTTCTTTGCATCTTTAATTATGCCTTATAGCATAGGTCATCTCGGTAAATTTGTAAGAAAAAAATATCTTCTGAAATACTCGATTTTAAATAACATAAATGTTACCATTTTAAGTATTTATTTACATAATGGAATGAGATATGATATAAGGAAGATCACCTTCAACTTGATATTGCGCCCTCTCGCTGCTTTTATTTTATATTCTTAAAAAAAAACCGTTTAAAATTTTGGACATACTAATGCTAGGATGCTAATCTAATGAATAATTTATTTATGAATTATTTATAAAACCATAAAAATGAATAACTCTGACTTTGTTTTATTATAGAATTATTACGGGGAACAGTAATCGTTCGTCTCTTACAGTTTTCTTCAGTTTTATGTTTTTTTATTAGCCTGTTAATTATTTGAAACGTTGAGTTTATTGGCTCCGCTCGGCCCTTTTCTATGAAATCTATGTGTTTTTTATGGCGGACGCTGCGTCGCTGGAATCTTAACTGGAAAATGGGAGCGGCATCGAAGGGATGAGCGCAAAAATGACGTCATGTTCCGGTTCCTATTTCGTTCCCATTGGTTGAAAATTAATAAAGTCTGATGAAGACGATGTTTAAGAGGCCGGTATCATCATTACGAGTGGTTGTGGGTTTTTTCCCCCCTTTAAACCATTGGTCTGTTGGGAAATCTTGAGGTAATATCGTCGGTAGTGATCACGAGACGGTAAAAAAGAAAGGAGTGTAATTAGTATAAAAGCAGTCGGCAGGGTTTCTGAAAAAGAGAACACACGCCGGATCTTCACCTGCCTGTGTAGACAACCAATCCGAGAGTTGTGCAGAGGGAACTGAGATTGGAGTGGATGCGGCACTGATCAATTGAAAGAAACAAAAAAAAAGTTGGCAAGAAAAAAAAAAGAGAAAGAGAAACTCAGGAGCAGGGGAGAGTGGAAAGAAAAGAAAATGCGGAAAGATAAAATAAACTTGGGGTTTGGATATAGATGAATGGTATGAGGGCGTTGAAAGGTTTTTTGGAATGGGAATGGCGGAAAGAAATTACCAACCGCCCACGGAGAAGAAAGAAAGAAGGAAGGAAAGCCGAAAGAGAGTATTTGTGTTGAGAAGAAGAACACATCAAAGAGAGCCGATCGTAGATAAGACCGTGGTGCCTGATAACAGCTGGCCGTGCTTTATGGCTTTGACCACGGTGTCCGATGGGGAATATGCCCAACCATAAAAACACGTAACTCTCTTCCTGTGATTCGATACCCGCCTTCATGTCGTGAGCTCTCGGATAATCTCGCAAAGTTTTTAGGTACCGTTCGTCGTAGAAGTGATTCTGTTTGGGAGAGTAACGGGTAAAGGAAGAGGGGATGGATATAGAGTAACCGTTGACGGAATGAAGGTGAACACCATTTCGCCCTCTTCACCCCATCAGCCCGCCGGAGAAAGTGAGGATTCCATTTATTTCTTTCTGAGGTTGAGTAATAATGACGGACGCAGTCATAGAATTTTTTTTATCCCCCTTTAAAAAACATATTCGACCATTTTTTCTGATCCGATCTGATCGGATAAAGATAATCTAAATTTACATTTTTGCTATGCTTACACAAAGACCACAGCTGATATTAAGCTATCAAAAGGCAAATATAATTAATTGAACATTTAAGCCGTGTTCATCCATTAGGGATACGATTTTCAAAAATTTGCTAAAAATTAATTGTTGAACTTGGGTAACATGAAGACATAATTAAAAAAAACATTTCACTAATTCATAGATAGTTTACTTGTTTCAGCTGTTTCATAGGGGCTCGTTTCAAATGTTTGAATACCACCCAACTTTAATTAAAGATCTGACTACCATCTTAGCACGAGTACATTCATATGTTGTTGATGACAAAAATTCTGGGAATGTCATCTTGAGGGATATCTTTCTATGCCTGTCTTCAGGGAAACATACACTCTGTCAATTTCTGAAAATTTCTTAATGAATGCTGGTTTGATTGCAAACGCCATTCTATAGCATCCCAATACATGTAATGGTTTGTGGGTCAGAAGTCTGCAAGTCTAATAGTTTGCTCCTTTAGGCTTTCAAGTATAATTTGCAGCGTATGAACCTGCGCTGTTATGACTGACCATAAGGTATGTCAATTCGTTTGCTTTTATGTTGTCGTCGACGTGAACTGCTCCAAAGAGAAACGGGACTTGTCGCTGAGAACAATGGTATTTAACGTTCAGTCTCCCATACACTATGAAATCTTTGTTCGGCACTTTCTTCAATAATGGGGTATCGATTCTTTGATACTCCATTTTACGCTCTCCCCTTCCTATCTACACACCATTTCATCCTAGGTCTTCTGTTTGTGCACTCGTTGCACCTATTTATTTACGAGAATATTTGATAGCACATAGCTTCAAGCAAACTCCTCGACACTAATTTTGTGACTTTTTCCCCACATTTAATTTGCATTCATTTGTCTATTCGTTGCAGCCATTTCGCACAATCCGACGATATTCCTTTGCCTGGAATGACCTGTGCTTGGCATTTGAGATGAACTGTCAACCTGAGTCCATATCTCCACAAGTCATTTCGCATTCATTGCATTATACACAATCTCACAGGTCAGTATGGTTATTCGAGGCTCCTATGCCCTTCATGGCAATTACGCGGCCTTTTTCAAAGTTAGACAGGCTATGGTAACTTATTCGCCAACTTATTCATTAACAACTAGTTGACATCACTTTAACCTGAACTAATAAGGTGACCAGACGTCCCGACTCTCCCGATTTATATAAAAATCCTTCCAGGTTGTAACGGGAGGAGGTTCCTTCAGTTATAATCTGCCTCTCCCAGCATTCACTGGATTGGAGGTCTCCGAGACCAATGAATTACATGTATACTAATGCGCCCGAAGTGGTCCATCCGATGTATGTTTTCTTTAAAGTTCTCGTTTGTTTTTGCAGTGCCGTCGGCAACATCACAGATTATAAGGAAACTAGAATAATGCAAAACGCGATTATTTTTATTTATAATGGTGGCTTGCGCTAAGTTATATTACAAGATGGCTTTAATTATAATGCTTATCTTAGCGTTTTGAAAATAGTTTTACTTTGAAAATAAATGTTATTGTATATTATTATATTTACACAAAAAATTTAGTCTCCCCCCCCCCTCCCTGAATATCCATTGTCAGAATTAAACTAAGTACTAATTATTTATTTTTTCAGAATTTGATAGTATTGCAGCTAACTTTGAATTAACTCTATCAGACACACAGAAATGCATGCTCAATTTGATACGAATCAGTTTAGATATTCATAGCGTAACACTTTCCATTTCTACTACCATAAATCTGCATTAACGCATTGGAATTTTCATTTACAACTTGAGAATCATCGAAAAGTTGGTGAGAAATTGCAGCATCAATTAAAGAGATGTAAATGGATATCACATGTACTACACATAACTTTTTAAAGTAAAAATGACGAATTGGCAATTTGGTTTTACGACTTCCTCAACTGCTGAAATCATCTGGAGTGCCAAGTTATGGTTGGAAACTCTGCCTACTAGAATGTTCTTTTGAACGTAGAAAGCAAATCACTGCATGGAACTGACAGTTTATTTCCTTTCCGAAGGAAGGCGTGACTATAGAATTTTCCCATGAAAATAATATAAAAAAAATTCTCATCTCCTTTGGTCAGGTTTGAACCCACGATCACGACCGTAAAAGGCAATCACTCTTACTAGTGCGTTGCCGAGGCCAGAGAATGATAAATGGAGAATCAAACGACACCAGAATATTTCTCCTAGAATGTGATCATCAACTTTATACTTGCCAGGTTTTTTTTTGTTTTTACTTCCAAGACTTCTACATATCTTAAAGCATCCCATTTATCTTGAAATAATAAAAAAAGTTTTTACGTCTTTTACAAATAATTAGGCTTATATTTTATCAGAACGTAATTTACTTTAGACTTTTTCAGAGATAATATACCTAATCATTACAAGTGACTTATAAGTTAAAGAATATAAAAAGATTATACTTGATATGCATTCCAAATTCCCTTAATTAAATACTGGCTTGTGATGAAATTTAAATATTCAATAGCTTTACTTGTATGCTGAATAAAAAGAAATTATTGTTATAAAAGGTATTCTACTCAAGATATTATTTTCCTTGGTAACAGGTAAAGAACAGCGACGTATATAGCCTAAAAAAATTTCGTGCATATTTTCATCAAACAAGTCTATTACGCACCAAAAACAGCACGAGAATCATGCCCAAAAATAATGTACTCAATTTATAATATAATAAATTTTTTAATTCTCATTTACTGGCTAAGTGTGTAGATACATCCTTCTCGCTTCTTCCTCTTCCTGAGAGGGATGCTACTGCAGCATCAACATCGAATGGTATCCTTTAGAACCAACCTGCTATTGTGAGTTACTTGTTTGCAAAAATGAGACGGTAAGAAACATGATTACAGCAGGCGTATGGGGAAAAAAGTTTAATGAAGCAATTCGATTGTTGACTGAAAAAGCTTCTGAAAGGTGCTAGAGGAGCAGGCATACATGTTCTTTTGCAAAGGCGAGCTATTTCCGATTATGTGTAAAAGGAGTAACTTCTTTCAAAAAATGTATTTACCTAAACGTGATGCATTATTTTTGGAGTAACCCTTGTATTATCAAACAACTCAAAACAGTGCAAGAACATATAAATAATACAAATGGTATAATGCCAAAAACTGTGGACAAATGGTAGTAACAAACTAAATAGTAACAGAAACCACAATTCCACAAGTGAGTTTTTTTTGGTGGACATTCTAAATTCTTTGGGCAAAACTTATTCAATTTAATATTAATAAAAAATTAGGTAAACGACGATACATTCGGCATTGCGTTAAGAGACAAATATTCGCTTTAGTGGATTTACAAGGGCAGTCTGGTCATACAGAAAATATGGTTGGATATATCTTTAAATTATCTTGCTAATTCACGATATGGCGAAATTTTCTTCTAAATATTCGATATTAATTAACAAAAACACGAAATATGGACACTGATACGGGTGGGGCAGGATACATAGGAGAGAGAGAAAGCACTTATATTCAGAAAAGACTCCACAGGAAAGCATGCAGCGCATTAACGCCATTGCCTGCCTTGCTTCAAATATACGATGAAATTTCATCTATATTTTCGCCGCTGCTGACATTTTCTTCATCAATGGGAGGGATATCGGACTCGGGTTTAAACATCTAGGGCTGTATCAAACTTTTTTTTCCTCCATCGTTTTAATTTCTGTACAGACTTCACCAGCACAGCTGCAAAAGCGATGCCCATTTGGCGATGCTCGTTTCACGCCCCATCAGGTCGCATCACCACGCTTACTTCACTCCATCAAAAAGTGCCTAAAAATTTCAATTTTTAGAGACTGGTATCGATCTATTATCGAAATAAATTATACCTTTCAGATACCTTTAAGATTGCTAAATTTTAAACACAATTCCTATTTGGCCGGACTTCCCCTATAATAAGTAAATTCAATTTACAGAACATTTTACTCACATTGCTGATCGGCCTCGGTGGTTCAGTGGTTGCGTGATCGCCTCTAATGCCTGAGGACGCGGGTTCGACTCCGGCCGAGGACGACGAGGATTTTTTCAGGGGGAAAATCCTGAGATCACGCACTTCCTTTGGAAGGGAAGTAAAGCCGTTGGTCCCGTGTAGTCGTTTGTCGGCTGCACGTTAAAGAACCCTTGCGAGGCAAAATTTGCGGCCCCTATAACGCCGTTCTGAAATGACCATGGCAGTTGAAAAGAACGTTAATACCAAACAAACCAAATCAACCAACTCACATTGCTGATACCCAAGTCATCTAGTTGGCCGTTGAGCTGTGAGGCTGTATCGATAATAGAAATGGTATAATGCCAAAAACTGGATAAATGGTAGTAACAAACAAAATAAGAACATACAAACAGTTTCTAATGCCTTACATATAAGATTACGAAAAATGACATAAAGCTACAATAGAATCTCTAATTAGTTTGAGCTGAGGCGTATTAACACAGGTTCGACGACCTCGATTCGATGATGAAACTTTTATTGCAAACTGCGTAGATCTTGTTTATCATGAAGTTAAACCCCAAGAGTGACTTTGAGTTATTAATTTCTTCTCTTTATTCAAAATCGTCAAAACATGATGAATAATTTTTATTTCAACTCACAGTCAGTCAGTGACTCAACTACACCATGTTGTGATGTATACAAGTGCTTCTCTTTTCCAGCTCTCGATCTCTACTGTCAGTATTAGCGAGAAGGAGGAAGTATAAAAACAAGTGCTCGATGATGGATAAGCTGGGCGTCTTAAATCGCTTGGAGAAGAGAGAAAATGTAACACCACTTGCTGCAGAATTCAGAGTTGCTAAAGCAACCATCAGCCAGTGGAAAAAGAAAAGATATAAAATTAAGCACCTTTTTTGAGAGACAATATCGAGAGGTTGTGAAAGATTAAATTTTATTTTCATCATATGTCATAATTTTTGGATCTTTTTCTGATTATCCGGATTTTCAGATTACTGATTAAATTTTAAAATACTACAAACCGTATACAGAATTTTCTCCTTTTATAAGCTTTAATACATGATGATATATCTAATTGGTAAGATATCCTAATATTTGGTAAATTTTTAACGGATATCCGACAGTTTACATATAATTTTTTGTCCCTTCTTAAAACCTCGCAGTATTATCAGTTTTTCAATTTTCCAATAAACATCTATTTTCTGATGCATAAATAATAGAAGATTGAGCTTTAATTCGTTCCCTCTTGAAAAACCTTTCTGTTCGCCTGCTTAAAATCACAATTTGAATAGGAAAACGAGAAAAGAAAAAGGAGAGGGAGGGGAACTAGAAAAAAAAGTACTGTGCAGAAAAAATCTATTAGAATGAGTAATTAAGAAATGGTTTCGATTTTCACCTTGAGTGAATCCGTTTTTTTCTAGTCCAATCTTCTTCATTCATCATCTCATTAAAAGAACGTCCCCTCCGATTCCACGACTAATGGATTAAGTTTCGAATTATTTCTTCGAAAAAAAAAATCCCTCGCCTCCCTCGATGTAGCTATCAAATTTTTAATCTTTCGCTCCCTTGCTTTTGTTTTCAGCCTTATCTCCAATTTATAAGAGGTCTGCGAGCAGATTTCGGAAGACAAATTTAAATTTAATAATTTATTTATAGCAGGAAAAAATCAAACAACTTCTGTATTTAAGAATTTTGAATTTTTTAGAAGAACCCGTTTGTTTGCTTTTTTTTTATTATTAACCTGAAGCTTAGGTAAGATTGCTCTCCTCGATAGAGTCGTGTTAAGCGTGACTGTTCCTCTCTGCCTCCTAGCTCTTGATTGCGAGTTCAAAGTTGGCCGAGCGCAATGGGAATTCTTCCAAGGAGAAAATTCTCTCTTTCACGCTTACTTTTGGAAATAAAACTTTAATATCCCTGGTGATAGTTGCTTGCTACATGTTAAAAATAACCCTCGCATTATACGAAGCATGTTCAACTAAGAATGGTAACTTAATTATTATCGTCTACTGAATAAAAATATACTTCAACATTAAAATACCCATTTTAACATAGTAAATGTATTAATCGTTGAAGTAGACTAAGATATGAACGCATTTAAGAGAGGTCTTGAAAAAAGTTTTGGTTGCATATCGATACTATTTCTGAAATCGGCACACAAGCAATCGATATCCCTATATATGCATATATTAGGTGGAAAATGCAGAAGAAACTTTAAAAATTGAAAGTATTTGATGTACCAATCAGTTGACTCTTTTTAGATAAGGTTTTTTCCATTAGTTTTGTTTTAATCTCAATGCATAATTAAACAATTTTGAAGGATTACCTAACTTCCTATTTTCGAATTAAAAGATGATCTGTCCAGTTGAATCCTCTTAAATGTTATTATGATTTTTATTTGTGCATGCATTATTTTAATCGTTTTGAATTGGACTAGTTATTTATCAAAAACACTCTAAAAACAATAGGAAAGAATGCAGAGCTTGAATTCCCTTCGTCATTCCATTATTACTTATCCCTGCTTACTGTTTACTGCAGTCTAATCGCCAAGGAAATCCTTCCACCCGACAAAATAAAGCTATTCGACAACATAATGAGGTCCTGCAGCATGACAAAAGCGTTAAATACAAGACATAATCCTTGGCTATCAATTCAGAAAAAATAAGCCGCTTTTAAAAAATGTAAAGGAACGGGAAAAACGAATCGCATAATTAACATCACAAAAAAATGTTTGAACGCCAAGTGCGGTAAACAAACACCGACATTTCCCTTCAAATTCGAGATAAATTTAAGTACTTTAATAATAGATAGAAAGAAAGGAAGAAGGACGGCACATGATAAAAAAACACATTCTCAAATGAATAGAAAAAAAATAGGAAAAGAAAATGAAGAAGAACACAATGAAAGGAGTAGGCGCTATTGACCATGTCGCGATCTATTTGCCTATTCCTTGTTGGAACCAACATTACATTCAATTTAGGAGGAAATTCTTCCTTTTTTCTTTCCTATTTAATTTTTTTCTTTCGTTTCTTCTTTTCTTCTTCATTTTGTAATTCCTTTTTTCCATCCTTCCTTTTCTTTTCGTGCGATGTCAAATTTTTCTTAAGATGTTTTCAAGAGAGTTCGATGACCTCTAAAATCCAAATCAATATTTCAGTCACATCTTTTTGAAGAAGTTTTACGAGTCCTCTCTGTTCAGGCCTATAGTAAAAGCATATTTTCTATTTATGTTTGAATGCTATTGCGCAAAAAGAGAATAAGAATGGAGTCATAAATTTCCTCTCCAAACCGCTCCAAAAGTTCAACCCAATAACAGTTGAGATGAAAAAGAAGCCTGAAAAGCAATCAAGTCGAGAGAAGCTTTTGCCTCTCCTCCCTCTTCTTTCACAACATTAGTCACTCTATAACTTTATTTTTAAGTATTAAATCAATGATATATCTTCGTCATCCCTTAACCACTTAACGACCAAATTTTATTCTTTAGTAAAAATGTAATTTTCTTTAACGTTTCGGAATATATTTCTTCGGTGAACGACGGAGCAAGTCCTCCATTCCATTTGAATGCTCTAAAACATGTGGAATTCTTTTATGTTTTCGTCTTTGTCGAAACCTTTATTTTCTTTCATCTGGAAACAAAAGTACTTAAAATGTAAATCAAAAAGCCATCGATACCGTATCTTTACCTTAAACAATATTGAATTTTCGAAACAGATATAAAGCATTGCGCAACTTTATAACTTTTATGGCTAAACAATATTTATTCTTTATTGATGAATAAAATATTTACTTTTTTATGTTCTTAGCAAACGCCTTATTTAAAAATTTATATCGCTGACATAATATACAATACGACTTAAAGGTAATGATATGATCGACAAAGAGTATTATATCACATGACCGATTCATACAACAAGTTTTTCTAAATAGTGAATTATTATAGTTCATAATATCTACTTCAGCTTAAGCTTTGATTTTATATTTTAATGTGAAATTACGAATATAAATGCTTGGTAAATATACCAAAGGCAAAGTAAATAATATATCTTATAAAATAAACAACGGAGTAAAAATTGCCTCTAACAGACGTATAGTTTTTATTTTCTACTTATTTTCTTAATTATCGTAAGTGCTTTTGTAAAGAAGGGAATGATTTTCATAAAGATTTGAGAGATATGATCTTTTTAAACTGCATGTCAGAATCATTTTTCGAAATTACTACTCTTGGCAGGAGACGATTTTAATAATTTCTTTGTGTAGTCTTTCTTTTAAAGTTACTGCCACCTTGTTCAACACAAACAAACACAGACAAAAAAATAAAAATAAAAAAATATTTTTATGTGATCTGAAATTTTCGAATCCTAAAATATATCAAATCCCTCATAAATTCTGATCGATCGTATAGATTATATTATGGTCGATTCGGTGCATCTTTATCGTATTCAAAAGCAAATAAATACTTATTACCATATTTAATATTTAAATTATTATTAAAGGGTCAAGTACATTTAGAGTAATGGTATTCTTTCATGTGTTTAGTGCTCATCACAAATTTATTGTGTAGATTCTTCTAGAGAAGGCCTTGATGCAAATTAATGGCGTATTAGTGCAAATTGTGATGAGAAGCGGAAGCACGAACGTCTAAAATTATTTAAAAGTGCTGCATAGCGGTAATAGAAATATTAATTCTGACAAGAGGGCAAACGAAGGATCTTTCAGAATTAAAAAGCGTCTCACTGTGGGTTTATCATGCTGAAGCAACGATTTCAAACACTGACAAATATTATGGCAAAATTTTTCGCATTGCCGGTCTAAGAGAAGTAATTTAAAGCAAAATGGATGACAAAGATAGACGTCATATGAAAAGACTTGTGAGAGCAACATAACTTTCAAGCACATAATAATTAGCAGATTCATTCAATATTGGCCGTTCTTCAACCAGATCAAACTGAACGATTAGAGGGGAAGTAGAGAGTATTGATATGTTATATTTTTCTTGTCTCTCATAAATCAATGGACCAAGCATGCCGGTCATACAGTTCAAGGGTCTAGACTCTAGAGGAGCATGATCAAGGGTATGGAAACTGGATGCTCTGATATGATGCAATCATGATGTAAAAATTGTTCTGGAGTGGTTCAATGAGCATTGCATCGCAGCGAATTCCGTGGTCCTCTGAGAGGCAGGATTTGAATCCTATCGAGTGAATAGGATAAATTGGAAAAACGTGCCATCCAATTTGAGTGATGTGAATGCAAGTCTCTTGGTGCTCTCTAGATTTATATCCGCTTAAACATCTTGTGGAAACCATGCATTCTGAGGTTTGAATTATGAAAGTCTGTCGGATCATATGGTGTATTGGCCTATAATTTTATCAAAGTATTTTATTCACCTTTTGAAGCATATGATCATTTTAAAGCATTCTACAAAATTTGTACACAATAGGAATAAAACAGAATAATGAAATGAAATACAAATAAACTGCATTGTGCCATATGCCTATCTTAGTAATCATAAATCGCACTTGTTTAGTGTAAATTAATTTGAATATTTTTTTTGCTTTCTAGTATTAGTTTTTATAAATTATCAGTCATTTATGTACCATGCGGTTTATGGCACTTTCGGTATTCGTTGTTACGCTATATTTTGGTGAAACTAAAGATGCTACGGATTTATAGAACTTAAAATCAGTTTTAACTACGTTTTAAGGGTAAAATTTGTTAAGCTAATATGGCTCCTCTTCATGAGTATAAATTGAACCCAAAGTCGCAGCAAATCCAAACAGAACTGAAAATCCTTAAATATCCTTAAACGAGTACTTACAATACCTTCCTTGCAGAGTTTATTAGGCTTTAGGATGCGAATCTAAAGATTCTGACATTTATTCTGCTTTAAATTCTTAGAAAAAAAATTGTAAAAAATTTTTCCAAATATACCCTAAATTATTTATTGGTTCGATTAATGTCAGTCCAATGTCAGTCCGATGTCAGTAATGATCAAAAAAATTGGTGATAGTTCACATAATACAGACTGATTCAATATGATGTCCGGCATTTCAAAATTTTACTATACATTTATTTTATAATATAAACTAACCATATCGGGTTAAAAATGCAGGAAAATTCAAATATTTTTAACCTTCCCGCAATTGGAGGCTGTGGTGGCGCTAGTGTCGCGATAAAAGTAAAGATGGCGGCTGTGAATGAAAAGGCATATTGCGTCTTGGAGTATGCAAAAACAAACTCTATAATTTTAGTCTAGCAGTGCTTTCGTAGGCAATTTCATAAAGATTGCCCTACTGACAAAAGCATCCGTAAGTGGTATGATCAGTTTCTGGAAACTGGATGCCTTTGTGAACGCAAAAGCACGGGACTATAATTCTGACATGCTGAAAGGAGTTTGGGATGAGATTGACTATCGTCTTGACATTGTCCGGGTGACTCGAGGGAGTCCAGTAGAAAATTTGTACTGCTAGAATCAAAAATATTTGAGTTTTCCTGCATTTTAAACCCGGTCTGGTTAGTTTATATAATAAAATAAATGCATAGTAAAATTTTGAAATGCCGGACATCATTTCGAATCACCCTGTAGAGCTACAAACCTAAATTAATTTTTGTTGCAATGTATTATCGTTTGAAGTTACTCTAAACTAACCCTGAAACTGAATACATTATTAACAGACCCCTTTCACTTCATTCATTTAAACCAATATATTTGGTTTGACAATACTTGACAAAGCTAGGAATAAAAGGCGAAATCGATAGGAATTGCAAAGGCCTCCATCAACTTCAAAGAGAAAGAACAAAATCGTGATTAAAACAAAGGCAAAGGTCATTTAACAAATGCTTAAGAAAATTCAATAACATCTGTTTCATACTATTAAGAAAAAAAAACATTTTATCATCTCTTGAGTTCAGCAAGCCTGTACTTGGTAAATGAAGTTATTAAATGTTTAGTGAATATAATTTGAAATAATATTTTAACTTCTCTGGCACAATGGGGTCTATGTACGATTTCTTTAAATATTGTCAAATTAAAGATCACAAATCTTAGATAATAACAAATTTTCGCTACTCAAATCCTCGTCATTTTTTTCCTAATTAATTTTTATAAGTTGCTACTTAGCCCCACAAACATAAAATGTCACTCACCCCATGTGACATCACAACTTTGTAAACACAACTACGGCAGCCATTACTGATTTATCCTTGCATTACATTACTCGACACACTTGCTAATGTTTTAGCTCGCAATCCACAGAAAATGGATAGTGTAAAACAACATGCATACAAATGTTTTAATAACATCACAATTAAAACTTCAGATAAGGAATTCATATGAGTTCCGAAACTTGACGGTCAAGGATCAAGTGGACCCGTGTTGTGCGCCGATCTGAGGATGAGTTTCTCCATCATTAATTTTTGTCTGGCAAGATCATTTCAAGGTAAGCAAAATTGAAATATTGGATCCAGATCTGATAAAGAGCAGCTTATAATAATAAAAATTTACAAAAATTTCACAAAGGTTTTTACCCCCATAATCAAATCCTATAAAATCGTATTAAAATCTATTTAATTTAATTTCAAAATTTTACGAAATCCTATCAGTTTAATAAAATTAAAATATGAAAATATTATATGCCATTAATAATTATTTTTTAATATTAACATGAAAAGTTTGTGTTTGACGATTTTTACATTTCAGTACGTGATTATTAAAACTGTTTCTTTCGTATTTTATGAATCTTGAGCAAATTAAGAATTCATACATAGACCCCCCCCATTCCTTTAAGTCTTGAAAATATAAGATAAACCTTTTGGAGAGAGTTTAGTATTAAGAAAAATCTTTAAAAATTTTGTTTTTATCAGACATTAGATAGGTGACGGCTAGGATTTTTTCCTTCTTAATGAGGGGCACACGAAAAGTTCAGTAGTTAGGTGTGAGTGGAGGGAACTTGTTGGACATTAACACAGGAAAGGACCTTTTCCCCTGCTGCGGTCGTGTTTGTTTTTCTAGGAGCAATCGCCTCCGACGACACTTAACCTTTCGGCACATTGATCTTACGTAAGAGGGGTCGGCAAGCGGTGAGCCTTCAGCTTTGTTGGCTGAGACGACTGTAGAATTTATGGATGGTCTAAACATTTCGTGGTAAGAAGAAGGAGAGCGGGAGAGTCGTCACTTGTTCTATCTCCCTTGTTTCTTTCTCTCTTCCTCATTCATCATTCGCGAGAAGAAATGGCAACAGAAATGGTTAGACGTTGGAGTAACGTTATATTGTATTTTTCTTCCTCTTTATGTTCAAACTAAAAGATATCGGTCATAAATTGCGCAACAAAGGGTTTGGCAGGCAAAAGTATGGTCTCGTGGAATAGATACAAAAGACGGGAAGAAGGATGAGCCAGATCCCCGGTCGCATCGACTTGATTCCCCGGGAATGACTCATGAAAAACGCGGTGAGATGATGAGACTACGCTTAGCCTACCGCTTTTTTTCTCTTTCTCTTTTATTTTCGTTCAAGGAACGGAGAAAGAAAAGAGGAAAAAAGCCCACTTCGATCATCATTTGTAATCTTGGGGAATTGGTAAAAAATATTTGGAAAAAATAAAAATGCAGAAAAAAAACCGAATCGTAATTTTATTTATTCGTTGACCGAAGCTGGAACTTTTAAATTTAAAGGTATCATGAAAAATACAGAAGATTATTTTCGATTGATTAGATGTTTTTTAACCTACGTCGTTCGCTTTAAAAATAATAAAAGTCGGTGAGAAAGACGAAAAAGATTAAATGCTATTACCTTTTCAGTATCGAAGTAACCTAGTTCCTTCCATTTATTGCGTTCATAATTTATTTACCAATCTGTTGTTCTCATTGATTCTGTAAGATTACGAGAAAATTTAGGAGCTGCTTTAAGATTCAGCAAATTCCTCAGATTAGATTCAATTAAATAGGAGCTGCTTTAAGACCCTCAACAGAAAATTTATAAAGAATATAAATACCTGATTTTATTATTGACGGGTTCATCTTTAGGCAAGCAAGCAGATTCGATTAAATAAGGTTAAGTTCTTTCACGAAATAATGAAAATTAAGCAATGTGAATGTGTGTAATTAATGTAGAATTTTTTAGTATTGTTCTACATTAATCACATACATTCATATTTCCTGTTCTTTTAGCACTCATTAGCCAATTTATTATAACCTCTAAGCTGTTTTATGACATTACGCTATTGCCACTGGATGGAACATTAGTGTCAAAAGGGATTTCTATATGCTTAGAGAGATAAATGAATCACAAGCAATGGGTCAAAAAACATGTAATAACAGACTTAATGACAGAATGTGGAATGATCGTGGGTGTTCGAACAAAGTATTAGCAAAACGGCTGCGATTATGAAGTATTCTAACGCATTTGTTAAAGTTTAGATAGATGGATCAATACATAAAACACCTAAAAGCGTGTTGTCGACCAGAACCGCTAGATGCTCGAGTAAAAAGCATGTTCATAAGCCTTTGATGTTGAAACAAGAAGAAACGTTTTAGTTCGCAGAAGAGCCCAAGAATGGATAAGGATAATCTGGTCCGGATAGGAACAAAAAAAAACAGCACGAAAAGCATAGGCATTCCAGTGTGGTTGAGCAATGTTATGATTTGGAGCATGTTTTCATGGAAATGTTTGGTATCTTTGATTTATGCATAACATCATCTGACAAGCCAATGGTATTTAAATATCGTTGCAGACTAATGTCGTCTAGTTATGGTGATGAACAATGATTTGAAGACCATAACAAAGACTTTTCCTTTCTGAGTTGGCCTCCACAATTTCCGGATTGAGATTTGTGAAATAAAAGCGAAAGGGGAATAAGGCAAGTGCACTCAGAATAATCAAATTTAAGAGTCGGAGAGAGCATTTCATTAGATATGTTATTGCTCAAGCAACCTACCGACATCGCATTGAATCTATGCTAGAACGAAGCAGTTATTGATGGTACGTAAAAGGTGGCCCAATGATCAACTGATTAAGCGGTTATACAAAATCGACGATTGCATGTATTTGGAAGAGATATATATTTTATATTCGTTGTTCAGTCGAAAGAATTATACGTTCTTTTTCTATCCATATGTTAAAGTAGAACAGTGCAAACTTCCTCTTACAAGGGAACTCCACATAGCCTAACCACTTTAGCAATGGAGTCCTTGTATGGCTATGTATGCTGAAATTCTTTCGTTTTCGCGATTTATTTTGAAAGAAACACAATTTCGCACTCTCTTATTTTGCAAGCATCTATAGTAGCTTCAGATGAGTAACATATTTCAATTTGGTGAAAATCTGTGACATACACTGTACATGTTCGAGGGATTCCCTTGTTAGTATGGCTGTATAGTCATCCTGAGTGTAAAACAGGGAAGCAATTTCTAAACCCAAGTTGAAATCATTTTCATAGAACATAAAATTTTATTCATGATATTTTTGATATAATCTTATGGAGTGCCCTTTTAGAATGCTCTGTATTTATAAATGCTAATTCAGAACTGAGCTAGTGAAATTGTTACAACGGCTTTTAACGCATTTTTTGGTTTTGGTTCATCACCGCCTATGCGAAATTTATCTTTAGGCATAATTACTTATTTGACAAAGTAAAGAGGACTGTAATTGAGAAATCAAATTGTTTCTTATTAATGAATAATCAGTGAATAAGACGTGTTTCTTTCTGAAATTAATGAAGATTTTTTTAAATGCATACGTAATTCTTAGAAATTAAGAAGTAGCGTATTTTAGCTAGTACTATTTTAAAACCTACTCGTTAGAACACATTTGAAACCCTCTCTTTAAACTTTCCTCGCAGTACCAGGTTTGCCTTTTTAGAAAATATAAATATGAATATTCGTGGCCTTTTTCAACCTTTGATTCGTGAGCACATACATTTATTTTACTAACACTGTTTAAAGTTTTTATTTTAAACACTAAACAAAAAAACTCGAAATGATAATATTCTTTTTAAACAAACCGAAACTTTGTTGTTGTTTTTTTATCAAATTCATTTTTAAAAACACTTTTCAGATTACTTCTTTGATGACATTGATCTTACCATATTTTTTCTCCGAGAATGAAATGTTTGCCTTCCTATTTTATTACAATATTCTAGGAACTCATTTATTCAGAGTTAAAGCACTCACGCATTTGGCATTGCTCATACCTTTAGTTTCATTCTTTGGTGGGCTTTGATCTTGGACACAAGTAGGTTCTATTTACACTGTTGAAAACTTACTGTTATTTTATATAGAGAAAGGAGAACCTACATGAAATAAACCTGTAAGAAGTTCATTTCCAGTTGAAGCAGAGCGTATCGAAATTGTGGCGCAACGGCAGCTTACGCATGCGCATTTGAGATGGACTGCATCAGTTTTTACGGAAGTCGAGAAATCTTCTTCATTCGTTTTGCTGCGATACACTGATCCTTGACGCTTGGGATGGAAAAAAAAGGAAAGAAAACAGGAGGAAAAATGGCCTAGCCTCGGCTCGTAAGAAAGACTCGGGGTGTCTGGGAGGCTGTTCATCTTGTCGATTGTATTTGTACCTCGTGACGTCTAACTCTTTACCATTTGTCACCCACCCTCTCACTTACCCTCTCTCTCTCTCTCTACCTTTGCCAACTGATTGAGACGTTCGACTTCATCGCAAGAAAGAACTCCACCTTAGAAAATTGGGCGAGAGAAAGCTAGTGCTTCTAGCCAAATACAACTCATGCCATCTGATATTTATAAAAGAAGCGGTGATAAAAATATTTTTAATATCTGTTCTTAATATAAACAAAAGAATAATATTTGTTGCATATGGTTATGTGAAACAACTTTAAGGAGTTTATTATTTTAAAATTAAACTGATAATGACTAAATTAATTTGACTAATTGGTAATTGTTAATTAAATTAATATAAGCATCACATATTTCTGAGTCGCTTCTCCAAGCTTTCCTTCCTTAATAATAGAGCTATTTTGAATTTAAAATCCAAAATCTCTTTTGTATATGTACTCTTCAGCTTCGTTGTTGTTACATTTCACAGATATAACCCTTTAAAAATAGAAAACTAGGTAGAGGTCTTTACACACAATTGCTTCTTTGACGTTTCGGAATCTGTGCTTGAATGTTACCCTGATAAAATTCTGCATTCTTTCGCAGAGTTTTAAACTGCGGCCACGTGGAATGTGTCATCTTCGAAACCAACATCTTCAGCAATCGCTTTTGGGCATTTTTCTCAACATTTTACTGGTTTTGACAGCGATTCACGGATAGTCTCCATCTTGAACATCTCCACTCATCGTGAAGTGGAGTGATTGATCGAAGATTAAATAAAGAATTATGACCAATATATTCTTAGGGTTTTGATGAAAAGAAAAGAGAAGAATAAGGAGGTTATAAAATGCAATATACACCATAATTAAAAACACATTTTTAATGCTTATCTATGATCTTTAAAAGAATCCTATTCCATCATATACTCGCCCTTTCCGTTATGCAAAACATTAAGTTCAAAAAGTGATTTGTCAAAACTGTTGCTAACATATTCATAAAAAAGGAATATAAATTTTACACATTGACCTTTCTTTAACTTTTATCACCCGCATCATTTTATTGTAAATAGTTTAATAATTATAAGGTTTTAAAAAGTCTACTGATTTTTGATCACCACTAGCAGCCAAAACTGTGGATACTAGTTAACAAGAAAGAAAGAAAAGAACTCATTAATGGAAAAGGAAATATTAATGAAGTATATTAAGAGACAAGTGACATTAGCAGAATTCACTTCCCCGAAGAACGTCAAATATGATTTCTGTAAAACCATCGTCCTGCTGTATAATGTAAATTTGAACAGAGGTCTTAAAAGGATATGCAAAAGATTCAACTATAAAGTCCCCTTCCAAAGTTCAAATAATCTTAGAAAAAAGCTTAACATGGCAAAAGACAGGATTCTCTGTGAATATTCCTCCTGCAATTAGTTTTAGCTGGAACATTCAAAAAGAGGGTAAAAACTAGAATGAAGGAGCATATCTTCTATATTAAAAATGGAAAACGGGGTATATCTGATTTTGCAGATCATATTTTACAGGAAGGCCATAATTTCTCGACAGATGGCTTTAAAATTATCCATTCTATTAAAGATGAGAAATTCCTACTTTTTCTACATTCTGTTCAAATAGCCAAGCCTTTTGAATAGCCATTCCTACTTTTTCTAATTAGCTGTTGAATAACGACGATGGTCCTATACCAGTAGCTGATTGTATGCCTTTTGCTTCCTTCTTTGTCAGATAATTTTTCTGATTGGTTAATCACTGGTGTATATAGCGGTCTTGTTAGTTGTGATTTTCACTTGTTGTTTATCACTGATGAAGGGTTGGTTTTGCTTGTTTGGTATTAACGTCCTTTTCAACTGCTATGGTCATTTCAGGACGGCGTTATAGGGGCCGCAAATTTTGCCCAACAGGGGACCAACGGCTTTACTTCCCTTCCGAAGGAAGTGCGTGATCTTAGGATGTTCCCCCTGAAAAAATCCTCGTCGTGCTCGGCCGGGGTCGAACCCGCGTCCTCGGGCATCAGAGGCGATCATGCAACCACTGGGCCACCGAGGCCGATCACTGATGAAGGAGACAGAGCTCTGAAATGTACATAAGCGTTTTTATTTCACAAAATTCATTTATGTAAAATAGTGATTTCTTTTCTTCCTTGCTGTTTACTATAGAGTATATTGAAATAGCTTTCGATATCTTATAAAATATAAGCATAATTAATGGTGTCATGAACAATTTCGGTATCAAAATATTACAGAATTTAAAAAGTATTAAGTAAAAATATCAATGTTCGAAATACATAAAGAAAAATAAATAAAATAAATATTATTGCTTTGTTTTCAATAAGTGCGTTAATTATTTTATCTGCAAAGACTATCTTGCTAAAATAGAAAGCAGCGATTAATCTTTTCAGTTAAAAATACTGCAATACGCCCACACAAGCCATAAACCTGATCCCTATTTCCACTCTGGAAGGCCAAGTTCATTTTAAACGTCTACGATGTTCCGTGAAACTGCTAGACCTTATAACCGATCAACTTCGGTTAGCTCAACTCTTGCTAGGCAAGTGAAAGCGCTTTTGGAATAGACTGTAAGTTTATACGATAAAAGTTAACAAATTGATATTTCAATTAAGTAAAAATAAGCATATGGTGGTATATGTGTTCTTTCGCAGGCGTCATTCTACCTAACCTAAACGAGAAAACAGCAGAGAGCAAGACAAAAAAGGATTTCGAAAGGAAAAATAAGATTAGATTAAATCGATAATGAAATTCTAAACTGGAAGATCCAATTGTTATCATTCGATTTTCCTTGTATTATCCAAGATGATTGCCTCGTCTGATTGCAGGGCTTCTTTGTCTTCTCTTTTTCTGTTTCAAGCCAGAAATAAATAAAAATGGAAAGTTAAGAAAGTTAAAAAAAAATTCTAAAAAAAAAAGTAAGAGTGTAGAAAATACAAATTAAAGGACCACTGAAAATACTACTCACATGAGAATTTTTATTGACTCAGATGTACATTTCGGTAACCAAATTTTCTTCATCAGTGAGTAAATAGCAACAAGAGAGACGAGGAATATATAAGATACAGGAACCAATATAAGCGGAGTAATTTTTTCGGTCTGGTGGGCGGGATGTTTTAGGTTTTTTGCTTGCTTTTATTGATCTTGCTATGAAGGATGTTTTGATTGGTTGTGCTATTTTAGTCGTTTACTTGTGTCATGAAAAACTTTGTAATTCGTAGTTGTTTTTGGTTTTGTATTTTATTTGATTGGTTTCTGTATCTTATATATTCCTCGTCTCTCTTGTTGCTAATCACTCACTGATGAAGGAAATTTGGTTTCCCAAATGTACAACTGAGTCAATAAAAATTCTCATGTAGATAAGTGTTTTTAGTGTTCCTTTAATTTGTATACTGGTATCCGCAGTTTCTGGCGTTTATTGTTTAAGAGTGTAGAGACAAAACTTAATTAAAATATTTTTTCCTTCGTTAAGTAGATGGCAGCAGAATCAAACTGTGATCCAAATTACACACAAGACCGAATGGAAATATTTTCAACGAGAGCATTCTTCTTGAAGAGAGAATAAACAAAACGAAAATAATTTTCTCACATATTTGAAATTTAAATCGATCCATTTAGATTGAATTTTGACATATTATCCACCTTAATTAATACTGATTTATTAAACATTATTGCTGATGGCTATTTAAAGCTCAGCTCATTAATACATGTACAGTAGTTATTCGGACGGTATGATTGATTAAGGGAGCAATTGTTTTAGTAATTATTTGTATTATTTAGTTTCTCATCATTTAAGATTGAGTGACATATAACATGCCAATATACTGCAATATAAGGGAGCATCTTTGAAATTATTAACAATTTCAAAGAATAATGTGACTACAAAATCCATATACCATAAATTCGGACTCCTGGGTCAATCTAGCCATATCGTCATAATGAGTAAGTCTTGATTACAAGACTCTACATACCAAAAACTTAACTTATTAACATCATATTACTGAGAAAGTGTAAGATAATGGAGTTCTATGCTAGCATAACACAAATTCTCATGTTTAATTTTTTTAAATTAGGTCGTTGGTTGTAGTTGAATCTTAGCTCTGCAGGTTTTGACATTTCATAAATGAAGTTTTTTTGTTAAATACTTAGAGCCGACAGGCATTTTTGAAAAAATTGGGTTCTCATTTCCAGGTGAATTCTCCGATGTTATGATAAAACGCTTATGGAGTATGATAATTTGAAGTTTTTAATATTAAAATAAAAAATACTGGTTTTGAAATTCTACAAATATTTCCTGTCTACTAATTCGAACTCATTAAATAATAATTTATTTAGATCATGTAATCCATCAAACTTTTAATTAAGAACCATAATGAAGTTTATAGAAATAAATTAATATAGTGAATAAAATAGTTGAAGTTTAATATAAAACTTGGAGACTTTAAGTTACTGCAACTTTTACAAGCTAATTTGTTGTTGCTCCTCCTTTTTTTTGTAATTGCTGCTTTTGGATTATATTTTGAACTTCATTGGGTTTACGATGAACAACAAGGCTATCGATTGCTCTGTGAAACAGGAAAAAATTGTCTCCGATGATGTTAGTTGGGAGACAATCTCATCCTTCGAAATTCGGTAGAGTAATAAAGCTTCTCTGAACAATTTACCCAGCAATATTGTTTTCGGAATTGTGATTTCGTAAAAGAAATTAAAAGAAGCAACATAAAGGAAACCTTATCCCTGATGGCAAGATATAGGCTATATTGAAAGTTAAAGGATTGCATTCTCGTAACCAAATTTTTTTACTTATTTTCCAACTCTGAAAAGAAATGAAATATGGAAGGATGACTTTTGGATGACAAGTTAAAAATAATAACGATTATGCATTCACGTTCGAGTAAATGATCATCTTGGCCCCCCATTTCCCGCTATTAAAAAATTGCATATTATATTTTCTGATCTTGAAAGAAAACTGATCGCAATCATTACTCATAAAAGTTACTGATAAAAAAAGTTACTCGGTTTATGTAGATATCTCCCCATTTTAGCCTACCTTCTGCGCATCCATTCTTTGTTTTACCGTTCATGCTTTTGATAATATTTTGTAGATAGCGGAGACACCAACGATGGGAGAATTTCATTCGTGAATGAATGATCAAAGTGAAGATTAATTAAATATTAATAATTAGCTTCTAAAATTCGAAGCACAAGGTTGTTTTTTGCTTATACACTACTGAAAACAATTAGGGGAACATTTTCTGAAGTCTGCCATCTGTCATCTAAAAGACATAAATGAAACTAAATACCTAACAAAATCCAAATGCAATTGCATTATCTCCAGCGCCTTACTCCCAAAAATAGTACCCGTCCCCAAAACAAAATGTAAATCCTGTGTATTGGAAAACAATTGTCATTGTTTTTTAAACTTCAGTAATGCGTATGATTTCCACCAGCATAGATCACAGTTTGACATTTTCTTTGCATGTTCCGAATGAGCTTGCGGACGACTTCTTGTGGTATTCCCTTTCATTGTTCGATAAGGGCTTCACTGAGCTACTTCAGTCGGAGGTGGTGCTGGACGCTTGCGAAGACGTCTGTCAAGAATATCCCACACATGCTCGATTGGGTTTAGGTCATAATCGTGATTTGGCGTTTCCTGAAGAAATTTATAGTTAATCGTGCAGTGTGAGGTCTAGCGTTGTACTGTATTAAGACGAATTCTGGATCAATACCATAGGCAGCAGCAGTCACGACATGACACTTCAGAATGTCATCAATGTAACGTTGGCTGTAAAGATTCTGAAAAATGACGACGAGGTCCATAAGGTTATCATTACAGATTCCACCCCAAACAATCACCGAGCCGCATCCGAATCTATCGAATTCTTGTACCGTTGCAGGGTTATACAGATCGTTTGTGCGTCTGTCCATCACAACGGTTCAGGCGAAACTTTCATCTAAGAACAGCACATGCTTTCAGTGACGAAGCTGCCAACTTGCATGAGTGCGGGCAAACATCATGCGTGGCCGTTTGTGCATTGCTCAAACGTGCATATCGTGCTGATGGACCTAGTCTCAGGTTGGCTTCCCTAAGTCTGTTACGGACTGTTTGGTCGGGCATTTCCATTCCACTTGCTGTCCTCAGATCACTTTGCAGGTTCCTGGATTTCCGTAATGAGGATGTTACGGTCTTGCCAATAAATGTTTTACGCTTACGGCCTTGTCCAGGTCTTCTGGAATATTAATCTATTTCTTTTCATTAATTTTTAATAGAAATTTCTATAAACGTTTCAATGTATAAAGTCCAAAGTCCGGAAAACACTTTTTTAGTCATTAATAGAGAATTCTTACTACACTAAAATTCAACAATAGCATAGAATCTCAGGATATGATTCATTTTCTTTCAAAACGGTAATATTGCACTAAAGAGAGAAATAGGTTATTACACACTGCAGAAAATCTAAATACAAATTTTGCTCTGCATAAAAGATAAGTATTCATATATTTGTGCCCGTCTCAGTTCAAGTTCAGTCTTAAAAAAACAGCACATCAGCTTAACTATTGAGTTAGTTACTAGAACATACGAAACGTTAAGCTACTACTTCACAAGAGTGAAACCATGAATTTTTAAAACACTTAATAAAACAGAGAAGCTTGTGCGCTCAAATATTTGACACAACTGCTTTCACTTTAAACACCAATGAAACGTCGCACTTTAAATTTCCGTAGACTCATGCCCTGTATGGCAATTTATTTAGCTCCAACTCGAATACGCACTAAAATAACTTGAAGGAATGCACTTATTGCTTTCGTTCGGCGAATTCATGTTCGTCAGCGTCTACGGTAGAAACACCCAACTTGGCTGCTCGTGTAGGCCTGGACTCCGTGTGCAAAATTTTCTAGCCAACGGTTATGTTCCATTTGGTATACAATAGACGTAGCTTCTCGCTGGAGATTCTCTTGCCAGAAACGTTATTCTAAGCAAGTATTGTGGCTCACCGTTACTGCAGCTAATGGCGACGGTATCGCAGACGTTACATCGTTTACCACGACAAACCGGTTTCTTTTTCTTCGAGCTGAAACGTTCTCGGTCGCTTTCACGTTGTTCGCTCGATGCCGTGGCCGCTGTCGTATCGCTTTTTCTCGACTCTGCCGAAGCGCTCGTCGTATTTTCGGTATTCGGTTCTATAAAGCTGACACCTCCATACAGCGTCTTTGCCCGTACATTTTTCTCCAAGCTCATGTAGACGTCCCGCGTGCTTTCCTTCCACACCTCCTCTCCTTTCCTTTTCCGTAACGGAAATTCCGTCTCTATTTCTCTCTCTCCTCCATTTCCAAGTCGAATCTCCCGCCTTCTCGTTCACGTCATTCTTCTCGGGAGTCCTCTGCCGTCAAAATACAGGGTGGTTATAATTAAAGTGACACCGTTTAGACCCTTCTAGCGGCCGTTCTGGTAACCAGATTTTGACGAAACTTGAGATATATGTTATACAGACCATGGAGAAGAGAATTTTGCAATAAAAAAGTTAGTTCACATTTTGACCGCTACGTCAATATATGGCGCATGAATAATAACAAAAACAATTTAGAAGCAGAGAAATTTATAAAATCAGAGCATTTGTTCAATAAGCATTCCATTTGTGTCAATGACATGTTTAAAGCGCATTATTGCATGTTCCACAGTAGAGCGAAGGGTTTCCTGAGGAATCGCAGTGATATGGCGTGTTATGCTTGCTTTCAAATCAGTGACAGTCCGTAATCCATATACATTATCTTTCAAATATCCCCACAACCAGAAGTCACAAGGGTTTAAGTCCGGTGAACGAGGAGACCATGCAGTTGGAGAAGTTCTCGAAATCACCCGATCATCTCCAAAATGAGCATGAAGCGGTTCCTTCACTTGTCCTGCAATGTGGAGTGTTGCACCATCTTGCATAAAGACAGTCGTGTCTAAACATTGTCTTTATTGTAAAGCAGGGATGACTTTCTGCTGCAGAAGTTCGCAGTAACGAGCACCAGTGATTGAACATCTTTTAGTGCCTTGAGGAGTGTTCTCTTCAAAGAAAAAGGGGCCAAGAATGAAATGTGAAGTGAATCAGCACCATACACTCACGTAATCAGAGTACTAAAGCTTTTCATGCACAACCATCGCCTTTTCAGTACCCCAGATGCGACAGTTTTGAGCATTCACTCAAATGCGCTTCATCTGATCACAAAATGTTCCATGGCCATGCATTATCGACGGCTATTCTACCCAGAAACTGGCAAACAAAATCAGTGCGTTTTTCCGGATCTTCATGAAGCAACTTTTGAACCACCTGGATTTTGTATGGAACGCAAAACTTTTTGTACCGTAGACCACGGAAGAGACAAATCACGTGATACGGCTCGAGCACTTGCTAAAGAATAATGGGAACTTGAAGCTCTATCCACTACAGCACCAGCAACGTCTTCCACAGTCTCATTTGCAATTCGTTTCCGTCCTCTCCCTGGCAGCACACCCAACTCACCAGTTTCTTCAAATTTCTTAATCATCTTTTTTAAACCATAAACGGACATAGGCTCATTTCGCAAGTTTTTCAAACGTCGATGTTCTCTTTGTGCAGCAGAAGCATTATTGCAGTTCTGGTAAAACAACTTCACCAATAAAGCTCGATCCTTTTTACTCGTAGCTAAAGCCATCATGAAGAATGACTTTACATTTAATTTCACTGTCATTTTAAAGCTTTTCTAATTTTACATCTCATTTGCATAACGTCTCTAATTGCGTAAAAATTCTCAGTTTCTTACATGACCAGCGCCTTATTTTGACGTAGCGATCAAAATGTGAACTAATTTTTTTATTGCAAAATTCTCTTCCCCATGATCTGTATAACATATATCTCAAGTTTCGTCAAAATCTGATTACCAGAACGGCCGCTAGAAGGGTCTAAATGGTGTCATTTAATTGTACCTCGTTGTACCTTGGATTTATTACAGCGAGGTTTATTTTGCTGTAACAATTTATCTGTGAAGTGTATTTGTTGAAACGTATTAAGATGAATGAACAAACTTTCTTTAGTTGTTGATTCGAAACAAGTAAACCGTTTATGGTCATTTGTATAGTTTTTGTGATATTAATGTTTGAAATGCCTTATTATGTAGCTACGCTCTGTATTTAATGTTATACGCTTCTCATTTGTAGCCAGGAAAATAAGGCGGACCAGGTCAAAATCTTTTTGTGCATTCCTACTTATTATTGTGCAGTCTCAATCAATTTTATGCATGGAAAGAAGTAATAAATATTTCTATCTCCATTAGCATAACAACCACATAAATATTTTAATTTTAATATATGAAAGGTCTTTTTAGGTAAAACTGACTTGCAAGTTTAGCCTTTACTCTAGTCTGGAATATGATCGATGTAAGGCTAGTTATATAAACCACAGTGCAGTACATAAAATATGCAAAATAATCCTTTCTATTTTCCGATAATTTAGTCATTTCAGAGTATCATGCAGAATTTAAAGGTTAAGTTCGTTTATAGAACTAATTATGTTTGTTTAATAATAATGGTCAAAACCGATGATGAAAGCACTTTGAACTCCCTGAGAGTCTTTAACGTGAAATTTAGCGCAGTACTGAAACGGCTTGAAGGTTATTTTGGAACGCGATATTTGTCGAAATTTACAATGCAAATTTAGTTTTAATAATCGAGTTTTAGTTTTCTTGAATTTTCCGTACGTTAAACAATTACATCCACATTTTTCAAATAAATTACGAAATTTAAAACAGGAGGAGTGAGCAATCTCGAGAACAAGCAGACAATTTTTATAAAATAAGAAGATTTATCCTATTAAAACCGATGTTCTTTTCTCTTTTCATTTTCAAAAGTTCATGTCAGAATATTTTTACTGAGTCAAAAGTGATTATTAAAAATTGAATATTCAAAATGATCATCGGTTTTCATGAAGATGAAAGCTTCCATGCAATTTTCATCCCTAGATGAAGCATCAGAACATTGCTCCTTGTGCTGTCAGGCTAAAAGAATGAAAAAAATCCTTGTCTGATATACGTGTACACATCCTTCCATTTATTCTAATATCATCCACAGTTTGGTTGATATTCGTCAATTTCCTTGTCGCTCTATTTATTTTAACTATTTTTTGCAATATTGGTCTCATTTCATAATCTATTTTCAGTGAATTTCAAAGAAATCCGAAATTTTTCTGAAATTTTATCAATAGTCAATTTAAATATAAACCTTTAGATAAAAGACCATTGTCTTTTGCAAAGATATATATTACACTTATTAGAATATTATATAATACTTTATCGTTTGAATCACCTCTTGAAGTTTACTGAAATTTTATATATCGCATTTAATTCTCATATTTGAAGGAAATATCTGTCCAGGAAGTCAAGTAAAGTTCCATATAAATGGTGAAGATTGTGTTAATATATTTTTGTTCAATGTAGGAGCACAAATGATACGGTCAAAATAGAGGAAAACAGTGATTCGAATGTTAATGAGGTAAAGAAACGTTTTCTTACCAAACAATGTGCATTATGGATTCACTTTCATCTGTAGTGTCTTATGACAACTCCTTGCTATATCTCTGGACATCATCTCGAAGGATACGCATATATCTTTTTCGTATATGTATGCTCGTTGCCACCATCCCAATCTTAGGATATTCAATCAAAATTTTAGTGTAACAACCATTTAAATATATTGTTGGACGTAATAATTTCGATATTGTGAAGAAAGCTTTCGGAGATGACCCAAAATTCTCTATAGGATGATAGTACAATAATAAAATATGAAAGAAGGCATAAGGTCCACATGACCATAAAAACTTTATTTATTGGCATAGATGTACATTTTGATCACTACGTATTATGAGATTGGCCCATACTGATTGATAATCATGTGGTTATCATGTATTTCAATTTTGTTTTTGCTGTCAAGTTGATCTG
This sequence comes from Rhysida immarginata, assembly GCA_023313115.1. Lineage (NCBI taxonomy): Eukaryota > Metazoa > Arthropoda > Chilopoda > Scolopendromorpha > Scolopendridae > Rhysida > Rhysida immarginata. The sequence continues at coordinate 2,310,379 of JAHWFO010017593.1, forward strand.
GTGGCTTATTCTTGTTTTCGCGATATGAGTTTCGCCCCAAGAGTGTTATTTATTATTCTTTACTCCAGGATGGAATCAAAAATGAGCCCCCACTTTTGTTTTCGTAACCGAAGCAGATATGTCAATTTTGATGAATCCAATGAATAGGAAGTTGTGACCTATCCCATGGTGCACTTTTCATCATCCCAAATATGCAAATTAGGACACATTCAACTCCTATCTTAAAAACCATAACAGATACACGAAAAATTCCAATTGAAGACTTGTTCAACCAAAAATTTCCAAAATCCGATGAACGGATCACATCTTGAATTTATTAGTTACGTCCCTATGCACTTCACAAAGACATTTGAATGTTCAACATGCAAATCAAGAAATTACCATAATAACATTCATGGGGAAAAGCAAATAAAAGGCATGTGTTAGCATACAGAAGACAGAACAGTTCCAGGATGGCAAGCTACACTGTTCCTGAAGTGGTCAACATGATCTACTCCTTTGGATTGTGATTGTTTGTGATCCGTTCATCGGATTTTGGAATTTTTTTTTGTTTTGCTCGGAATTCCATGCTGAACAAGTCTTCGGTTGTGTATCTGTTACGGTGTTTAAGATAGGATTTGAGTGTGTCCTAATTTGCATATTTGGAATGATGAAAAGTGCATACACAACTTCCTATTCATTGGATTCATCAAAATTGACATATCTGCTTCGGTTACGAAAATAAAAGAGAAGGCTCATTTTTGTAACAATGAGACTAAACTTGTAGTGCATCCACAATTAGAGGAATATGTTCATTGAAGTTAAAAATAACATCAAATGAAGATAATTTAATCTGGTAGCAGTTTAATCTTAAATCGTGGATGTGAAAACCGTTGTCATATACGAGCAAATATGACGTTGCAAATTTTGCTTTTAGAGTTGATTTTTTATATCATTTTTACAGGTTTAACTTATTGTGCTGACAGCTGTATGTCAAATACACATATCTGAAAGATATTGCGATTATCCTTAGTTCTCTACTTTCTCTTCAAGACATGCATAGCTTTTCTAGCAATATTTGAACACTAAAATGACATTAAATGAGGAAAATATATTGATCATTAATTTCAAATGAATGTTATAAGTTCTTCTACGAGAATAAAGGAATATATCAAGTAAAAAGTATTCCTCGATATATATTCACTTAATTTAATAATTCTGACGCTACTCATGAGATAGTTTATCATTAATGTCTTGAAATGAAAATGCTTATTTAATATCATAATCGTTCTCTCACACTAGATTGTGATAAACTATTCTTTCCCCATTACTGAGCAAAATCAGATTGAATGAATAAGAATCACCTTTCCTCCGACTGAGTTGCGTGGCTTTGATGAGCAAGAGAGAGAGAGTGAGCGAGAGAGAGAGGGAAAGGAAAAAACGGAGACCTCGAGGGGGAAGCCCCTACCCGTTTTTGCTATTTGAATCAATCCAGGTAGAGAGAGCCTGAGGGGAATTAGGCTGAGCCGAGATTCCTGCTGTCCCGGGTTCCGGTGATAGCCCTCGGTCCGTCTGAAGCACCGCGAACTCTGGTCCCATTCAGGAAATGGACCATTAGGATTACGTAGGAACAGTTCATGGCGTTCTTATTACACGGGAGGGTGAGACCGACAGAGTGATTCCAGGGTGCCCAAACCAGTCACGGATGCCAATTACCCAGTGAAATAGTATATTACCAAGAGATTTCTCTTCCTTTGTAAAGCCCCTTCGGTCCGGATAGTAATACCAGTTCGGATTGCTCATCATCATTACCGACTTCGTCCACCAGATAGGAAAGACGAAGGAGGAAAAAAAAAACTTCTTCCAGTAAAGAATTCTGACCAAGCACTGAGCAAGTTCTATCATATATTATATAATATAAAGTCGGGAAGAGAAAATAGATTCGATAAACGATGTGGGTTTAAGTCGTTTTTACCACAGAACTCTCGATTGAGAGAAGTTTTGGGATATAATATGAAAGTTGTAAGAAAGGCAAATACAGGTAAAAAAGGAAATATTAAGGTATAAGTATTTTTCTAGCGAATATTACTCCGCCATACATATAAACACATTGATTTATAAATTAATATGAAGTTTATAGAGGAAAATGCGAAATAATTATTGACTCCAACATTAAACCTTCCATTATAGTTAATTAATCTTCTACTAAGGTTCATGGCTAAAGATTAAAGAAAAATGGATTTAATCATTATGAATTATTAAAAGATCTAAATCTCTATTAAGTAATAACTTAATTTTGTGCGAACCCTTTCTTTATGAATATTGATCCTACTAATTAAATAATTGAAGATAATGAAAAATTACTCACACCTTACTCCCATTAACAAGATTACACCCAACATATTCTTTATCGTAAATAAGCCCATAACCATAAATAAGGAACATGGTTTTTTAATATGTGATGCTTTAATCGGTGAAATTACGTAAATGCTATAAGATAGGGAAACAAAAAAAAAATGGACACTAGGATAGGTAAACTTCTTTTACGTAAATTATTTTGGACCTACAGTGTGTTATTAACAGCATTCGAGCATTAGCAAATTTATGCGTAAATGCAAAGAAGACGCGCTTGTGAGTGAGGAAATAAGTAAACATATCCCTCCTATTATCTTATAGTTTCCCAGAGTTGAATTGATGGGAATGAGAGGATCTTCTGCTGGAAAAACTTGAAGTTATTTACACGGCATAAATCCAAACCGTTGAGTGAAGCAATAAATCAAATAATACAGATTTTAGCAATTGCGAATACCTTTATTTATTGCTTAGGTAGGCCTACTTATGGTTTGGTTTGTCTGTTTATTTGTCAGGATTGTAAATGGTACAATTCATTCACTGCGAATTAATTTCTAGTTTTGAAGTGTACCTGAGAAATGTACGTAAATTTTATGTAAAAATCTTTGAATTTTATAGTTTTTTAAAAAAAATTTGTCTCTTAATGCTAGTTGTTGAATCCTAAGCCCATCTTTTTTTTATTAATTCTTAGTTCCATATAACACGGTTTCATACTGCACGAGATTTTCTAGGAACCGTGTTTTATATGAGGAATACCTTTAAATATAACCGAGATATTCTGTTCTATTATCAACAACGTTTAAGTAGCTATTCCACGTGAAGTGAACTTTCAGAGTTCCAGAGCCATGGAAATTATTTGTATAATGTTCCTAGTGCCTCTCCGTTGCTTTTGAATGCAGACGATTGGAAAACAAATCTTTGGACTAACGAGACATTTTTCCACTCTTCCAATCTGATGGACGTTTTGGAGTTGGGAACAAAGTGGCGAATAATTTTCCTCAAACTGTTAAGACTCAATATTTTGTGGATGGGATTCGACTCCTTGGTTATCTTACCAAAAACCATTAACATTCGAATAGAAGACTAGATTTTTGAAAAGTGGGGAGAATTGGTTTCAGGGTTCTCCCCAGACCCTTTTGAAGGGGCGCGCCGCCCGGCTGATTGTGGTGACCGCTCGGGTGAATACACGATAAGCTGCACAACACATCAACACTTCATAGTGTTTATTCGTTTTTAATTGTTGTCCGCCCGGCTATTTTATCTTTCCATCCATCTGATAAAATTTGCTGGGGAGAACACTGGGTTTAGTGTTCCTCTTTCCTTTTGGATACACAAACAGTCTTCGATCTTAATTCTGACAGTAGATTTGCAAGGCGAAAAGCGAAGATTTCTATCGAAAATTTACGGAGATTGGTTATAAGTATGTACTCACGCGATGCCGTTGTTATGCATGAAAGATGGAATAGCCACTCACGCGATGCGAATAGCCACTATTTGCCAAAATATGTCCATTTTATCCAAAATATTGTTCGAGCAATAATATGAGGTGGCCCTAGAAGTCATTAGACTATTTAAAATTTGAATAATTTTTTACAATTGATTAATTTCATTTTTTTTCTTTCATATTATTAAATTGTAATTCTTGGAAATTAAATATGATGAAATTCTCGACTGTGCAAGCTGTAAAAATAATCGAATTCTATTTACAAAACTCAACAATTAATTGCGCTAATGTAAAGAGCTTAATCTCGTGGGGTCACTTGACTTAATCGTTCTAGACTTTTTCCTGTGGGGATATTTAAAAGATAGAGTATACCTTAACAATCCTCGGACCTTTCAGCAATTGAAGGCCAACTCCGTAAAGAAATTGAAGGAATAAGTCTAGAAACAGGTGATGATATACACCTTAGAGAGAGCGCGTCATTGTGAAGTGCAAAATGATGGCTATTTAAAAATGTATAATTTTCAAAACTAAATAACATTTATTTCTAAGGACGTTTTTTGTTTTTAGAAGCATAAATATGGATGATGAAAAAATTAAAAAGTTATTCCATTTTAAAATGATCTAGTGATTTTTGGGCCACCCTGTAATATATGATGGTGTACACTGAGTGGCCAATTTATTATGACCACTTGACAGTTTAAGGCAAATTAGCTATTCCGTCACGCCTTTGTCACTAGAGAGCCTGACTAATATAAAAACGGAAAACCTAGTGATTACTCTGGTAGTAGAATGATTTAGGGTAAACAACATGATTTCACAGACTTTAAACGTGGGATGATTGTAGAAGCTAGGAGCCATGAAGCGAGTATGAGGGAAACAGACACATTTGTGAAATATTCAAGAGCAGCTGTTGTAAACTGATTAAAGACTGGACTGTCAGCCAAAATACTGGGTCTCAACATGCAACTTATGGTCATCAGCGACTAGTGAATGCTCGGGCAGAACAAAGAGTGTCTGGCAATGTAAAAGACAACAGAAGGGCTACCGTGGTGCAAATTACGACAGAAACCACCTATCAACATTTCATAGATCCATGCCAAAAATAACTGACTCAGTATTAAATACAAAAGATGGCCCAACGAAGGACTGAGGAGATGGTCCTGATAAATTGGCCACTCAGTGTATATTTCTTAGATGAAAAAATTAAGATTTAAGTTAGTTGAATATTTTTCAATAGCTCTTTAAGTATAGCTTTATAAATAAAGAAAGGGTATCTATATGCCATTTCTTAAAGTCTGTGTACTTGTCGGATGTGTACTGGATATTTTGACCATTAAATTTATAAAAAAATACTGTACTAAAGGTTCATCAAATTTTGATCAATATTTCAAAGGGGAAGCAATTCAAGATTTTTTAAATTAAAAATTTAAGTAAATAATAATAATAATAATAATAATAATGTTTAATTCAAATAAAATCCGTTACATTGATCCTTTAAAAAAGTTTTAATGCACTGTAGAAACGTTACTACGGCTATGGAAAATTCGACAAGTTCTATCATAACCAGGGCAACTCGAACAATTCATGCATGCCTTCTGAAATCAAGTGACATTTACTTTCGTTGCTCTTATTTATGGCAGTAATAATATTTTTTTATTACTGAAGTTTTATAATTTACAAAATTATGAAAAAAAAAAACAGAAATAAAAATTCTAAAAGAAAGTTGAAGCATTGTCTCTGTTTTCTTGTTAGGCTTTTCAGATTTTTTCTTTCCCCTTTTCTTCCTCCCCCGTTTTCCCTCTCTTCCGGTATGATTGGAATTCATTTTGGCCGGACCATTTGGCCAACGTTCCGGGGGATATGATTGCACACGCGGACAGAGGGGCCTCGAGGAAATCGAGCGGGCGGGGACCGAAATCTCCTGATCGCTGTCGTTTTTCTAGCCTTACGTAAGCAAAGGAGGGCGGATCTGACACGTTATTTTTCTTTAGGAAGTTCCATCAAGAAGCGATGGTTGGAAAAGTTTGAAAGGAAAAGGAAAAGAAGGAAGATGAGGGAGGGAAAGAAAGAAAATGAGGAGAGAGAGAGAAAATACTGAGGCGGGTGGAATTTGGATGCACACGGAGCGCTAGCTTTTGTGGAATTGCTCATCACCGTAGAATTCTCGAGAGGATCCAGTCTTGCTTGGAAGTTTTTTTTTTCCTTTTTATTTGCCAAAAAAAGTAACGTCCTCTTCGAACTGACGTGGGAGAATGCCCCGGTGCAAAGCGACCCGAGCCGTAGCATGCAATCTTGATGGGATACAAATTATTTTCATGTTTGTCTGATTGCCTGCAACGTTTTTATTTCTGAGCACATAACGAGCGACATTTATTTTACGATGACAAATTACTGGTCTTTGGAGTGTTGGAATATATTTTAGTATTTTTAATTACTTTTCACTTCTGCTTCTAGTTTGATTTTCTTTAATTCTGTGTGATTATTTCTAACTTATTTAAAAAGAATCCTTAAAATTTGATTTAAAAATTGATTTAAAAAAGTAATTACTACGTTATATGATGGCTTAAATAGTATTATGAATTATGAACTGTTTGAATTTCTTTATAAAATTATTATAAACTATTTATTCTACATCTACAGTGGTCTTTATTACAAAAACGTTGTTCCCGCATAATTACTGCTCATCTCTTGAATAGTTTCAATATATGCAATTATTTTCAAGTCGATCTACTTGCACATCTCATTATAGAATTCTTCATTGTTAGTCATTATACCTGTAGAAAGTGCAGGGCGTTTCTGAAGTCCTGAACCCATATTTTCCGCTATTCCTTTCGTAAAGATATCATTTTGAAATTCGTTGTGTACAAAACTAAATTTTATAGTAGATGAATTTGGAGTACAAAACTAAATTTTATACTTCGTAGATGGTGTTGTTAGGCAGGAAAATCTCGTGACAATTCAAAACGGAATTTAGTGTATAGCAAAAGGTGTTCATTGTAGAGTGTTATTTAAAAACTAGTTCCTCAAAACTGTTCAGGCGGCGTTTTGCACGGTAAACAGTTTGTAACCCAAGATGGCACAACTAAGTTTAGAATTTGATGATCGGGCCATCTCACGTGGACTATAATGACCGTGATCACATGATCTAACTGCTCTAGAATACTTTCTCTGTCTTATCTCAAAGAAGGCGTATAAGAAAATAACCCGAAGGCTATCAACGCCTTAAAGGATAACATCCGCATACCACTTCATCCATCTCTATAGGTTGGGAACATGCTGAAGCAAATAGCTGTCGTCGAATAGTAAAGTGGTGCTTGACACAGAATGGTTCTCAGTTACGCCATTCACTGTAAATCACGATATAATGCATACGTACAATAAAATATACGAGTACATAGCGCCAAATTTGTGTTGATATTTTTGTTCCAAAGCTAGAATCGGAAATCTGAGTTGCAGGATTTTAAAATCCTCTTGTATTTAAATCTTTAACTTGATATATGCAATAAACTATTATCCAAGCTGCGAAAGTGCAGCGAATCAATTTCCAGATGAAGCAAACTGATAAACGGACAAGTTACACTATACAATGAAGCTCGGAGAAATACTTCTCAGAATTTTTCCATTGTTTATCTTTAAAAGTTTCTTTCGAGCAATTTAAAAACTGAAATGGTCATAACAAATGAATTTCCCAATATTCAATTAATAAGATGTTAAGAATAAAAACGCGCATGCAAAAGCAAATGTTGTTTTATTATGGAAAAAGAAAAACAAATAGATACTTAAAATTCAAGGAATCAATAATTTTTATTTAGAAAAAGTTTCCTTAGTTTAAAACGGTTTTTCTTTTATAAGAGAAATTATGCTTTGAAGAAGAGAATTCGTGTCCTTTCAATATCACAATATGGACAGACGAACTAGTTTACCGTTCGAAAATTGTTTTCAATAACACTCGTTTGGAGTCAGTGAAAAAAATAAATTTCTATATCCTGTTGAACAAGTTTTCAAATTGCATATTTGTTATTAAAAGGTATAAATATTTAGCATATGATGAAAAACGAGGGTGAAAATTCTTCTCTTGGGCTCTGGATTGAAAGCCTAAATAAATTACGTGGACCGTTCATTTGCTATGCTAATATGGAATCGTAAGTCAGCTTTAAGGCGTAAAAGGGTTTCCAATTTCAGCGTCCTTTTCAGGCTCTAACATGAAATCATAGGAGAGAAGATTTTAGCATATTCTTTTATATTTTTTAACTTTTTAATAAAAGTTTTTCTGTTCATTAAGATTATTTAGTTCATGTACTTAAAAAAAGGGCGCTTGATAAAGTTGTCATATTGTGTAAGCCAATTATCAACGCAGTTGTCAGCCCCGAAGCAATAACTTCTTGTTCAAGTTCCATATGAAGACTTTGGTTTTGGCATCGAGGTAACTACACAAACTTTTTTTTAATCTTCGTGAACCTCTTGGCGCATCCATCGCCTAATGTCAACCTCTCGACAGTGACAGATGATGCTGGCTTCACTGGTCGCATCGGAGTAATTCGGAGATACTTCTGTCATTGGCTTGATAGATAGAAGGTGATCCAACCAAGTCGGATTGCTGTCATTTATTGGCTACGAGGGGATTTTTACTGAAGATCTACGGAGGCAAGAAGTCAACCTCTAAGGCCGTGACGAAGACGCTGTCACTGCGACAAGAATCATTGAGCTCGGAGATTGTTGAAAGCCCACTTTATTAGTTTCCACCGCTATCATTACCTGCAATAATGACATTAAAAGTAATGGTGGCGTTTTTGTTGTTAGTTTTTTCCTTCTATCTCTGTCGTGATAAAATATATTTATTTATGCTGCGTATTTCGCTAACAGGATTATTATAGCTATTTAGAAGCGTTTTTGTTTTAATTTTCTAATAATTATTATAATAGAGATGTAAAAGCTAATTTATTTTTAGATCTCTTGTTTAAAAAAATTACCAACAATGCTTATAAAAATGACCATGATGTGGAGAAACAAGATCTGAAATCATATTTTAAAGTTCAATTTGTGATAAAATTTCGGCTTTAAATACTTTAAAAACAAAACTCACTTTTGTAATGGAAAGTTATAATGGATTGGTTGTAAACAAAAACACAGGTTCCATGCACTGATTCATAGACAAGATAAAAATAATATTTCAAAAAAATTATCTTTCCATTCAGTAGGTTGACATGTTACTGTATTAAAAAAATTCGAATAAAATCTTTTCTTCCTACAAAATGTAAACCCGTTTCTGCTATTATGTGGCAGACGGTTATTATTCTTCGAGAACTTTGTTTGTCCAGTCCTTTAAAGCTTCAAAGAAAGCACGTTAAATTATTATTAACAAAATAATGGTCTACACGCAAAAGATTTGCACTCTTTTCAGTTTGGTTTTTAAAAAATTAAAAATACAATAATGCAACAATAAAATTTTGGTGTATTGGAAATTAATATTTTACATAAATGATAAAAACATAAAAGAAACCTCCTCATGGAATTGACTGTAAAGGAAGAAAAAACTTCTAACCATAAAAACATCCCAGATTAAGATTGGCGATAGAGCCTAAAGAGAAAGGGGGTAAATGGTTAGAATCATTCGCATTGGTTGAGCTCAACAGAAGGGAGGGGGTTCTAGATTGGTTTGGTTTGGTTTGTTTGGTATTTAACGTCCTTTTCAACTGCAATGGTCATTTCAGGACGGCGTTATAGGGGCCGCAAATTTTGCCTCGCAAGGGTTCTTTAACGTGCAGACGGCAAACGACTACACGGGACCAACGACTTTACTTCCCTTCCGAAGAAAGTGCGTGATCTCAGGATTTACCTCTGAAAAATCCTCGTCGTCCTCGGCCGGGATCGAACCCGCGTACTCGGGCATCAGAGGCGATCACGCAACCACTGAGCCCGATCAGCAATGTGAGTAAAATGTTATGTAAATTGAATTTACTTATTAAAGGGGAAGTCCGAACCGAGGCCGATGGGGGTTCTAGAAATTTAGGCGTCGACTACTAAGGTCATTTTGCGTCTTTTACACAAGTTATATCTGTACGCAGCCCGGGACAAACACAAAAATCCATGCCCACGGCGGGATTCGAACCCACGGCCAGGCGGACTCGAGAACTAGAAAGCCTACGCCCTAGCCCTCTCGGCCACCTGGCCGGCTCAATAGAAGGAGCCAATCATGAATAGCATAAAAATACCACAAGAGATAACCCTAGCAAATAGAACAGGACACTTATAACCATAGATTCAATAAATCAAATACAGCATTTAATAACTTATTAGAACCTCTTTTAAGAATTGCATTGCTCCCAAAGGTGTTTACTAAGCACATATTTGGTTTCCAAACCATTTACGTTTAGAAAATCCAATTTACACGTAACTCGATATGTAAATTCCTCATGTTCATAAAAGTTAAAGCTAATATAATCTTCAAGTTCACTTGTTATCCTGAGCTAAGGTTGTGAATAGAGATCACCACATCTTATGCGTCTTGAAAGGAATTTACAGATCGGTTTTCGATAGTATGGACGTTTTGTTATGGGTTCAGACAAATTAAGGTTGTAAAAGTTAGTTTCCCTAATGTATTTTTCTTAAAACAAATTAAAAGTAGAATTCAAATAAGAATTATCATATCTATATCTAATTTATAAAAAATTTTGAAACTTCTATATTAGATTTTTACGGCTTGCGAAATAAACATACCACTTGTTTCATTCTTCTATCGATCTCCGTTTCCGAGATATTTACTCTTAAAATCCTGGACTTTACATTTTCGAATGAATTCTATTCACGAAATTCTACCAGAGAAGAAAAGTTTGAAAGATAGTACCTAAGTTTACGATAATTATTTGTAACAAATTTATTTATAATTAGAAACAATTATTTTCTAAAAAGATGGAAATAAAATAACACACTTACTTGAGTGCCGCATGCTCTGATATAATACATGTATTACTGAAATAGCCACATTCTTCATATTTAGATAATACCAAGCTTTCTTCTGATATCAAATCATTCTGGCAATGCAAGATACTGCTCGTCAATTTGATGGCCATCAGAAAAACGAACGCATCCACTTCACTCTTATTAACTAGAATTTGAATTTAAAAAACTTGTCACGTTTAGTGATCAACATATCCTCTTTACACAGTCTTATACTTATAATGTCAAATTGCCATCCACCAACAGCAAAATTTTGAATGAAGAATACAAATAATTAAGCGTAAGGCAGTTAATGAGATTTGATTCGAAGGGAAGCAAATCTCTCTAATTGATCAGCGCATCGAAAGCCTTTATCTATCGTGGCAGTCATTTCAGTTCAAAGAATACCCATTCGAAGATGGCATAGACACTTAAATATATGGGGGTTGAAGAAAAAAATAGGAACACTTGAGATATATTCTATTGAGTTTTCTAAGTAAGGATTAGACTCGCTTTAGCCTTTAATTCTCGTAGTATATCTTCTATTCTTCCTGAAATGGGTTTAGTGTATGCCTCTTAAATAAACTCTAGTGATATGCCATATCATTCTTCAATCAGAAAATCCGCTAACTTCGCATGAGTTGCTGGGAAGAGAATTTGGTGCTCAGTTTGCTCCTTAAAATGCTAGAGGGCCATAGTTGGAGAGGGTCATCCATTGGGAGCATTTTAAAAGAATTCTTTTTAGTCTTCAATATGAATTTTTACTGTATTATTTCTAAGCTTTTTCATGTGTTCATTTTTACTGTACATTCAGCTATTGCAAAATTTCTTCAAAAAGAGCCGGAGCAGCGCCCGGGATATCATCTAGTGTTTTCGTAATATTCGAAATTATGATATTGCACTTTCCGAGAAAAACCATTGAAAGTCATTTCCATTAATAATAAATTCATGGAAGCATTATTATTTTGAAAACTAGTCTCATCATTGGAGTACAACAAATATACCATAGGATGGAATTAGTTAGCTAGGATGTCAAAGTATTCGCAGGCAATAGCACGACCCATGACAGTAATGAGGCCAGACGAATAAATATGTTTATGCTATTAATCCACGAGGATAGTGTTCGCATAAGCAATATTGAAATATACTGTCAAGTTCTATTATTATTCAGTTTCAGCATATTCCAACACCTATTTTAAATTAAATTTTTTAAAGCGACTCCTTCTCGAGGACACTAGATTGAATGATGCGTTAAGCAACATTAATTCTAGAGCATCTGATGCCTTGGTAAGAAGGACTTTAAAGTTAGTGCTGTCTCGAGTGCATCCCGTTTTCTACACCGGAATCAACTTGAAATAGAGTGGCCTCAACTAGGATATTTTCTCGCCTCCTCTAACCACTCGTAAATGGTCTTTGTTGTCACGTTCTCCTAATACCTTTTCTCAACAAGACAGTATTAGATTAAACAAAGTAAGAACATTTTGGAGGAAAAAGATATAGGTATTTTCGAAGCTGCAAATGTCGATTCTGATGAACGATCAAATTAAATTTTAGCGAAAAAAAATGAAGAATCGTTTATCTTCATGTACAAACTAATACACTTGGTTCTCTGTATTCGTGGAGGTTAAGGGAGTGCTCCCCTCGAGAATACCAAAAATTCGCGAATAATTTTTGAGCCGACAACATTACAAGGGTCAATAATAAAGCACTTACAACCACCCTATTGAACGAGAGCCTCAGGCGCGCTCAGAGAACGAATAGTTAGTCCTTCTCAACATTGCCTATCCAAGGATGCGCACTCATCTCAACAATAAATCCGTTGCCGGTAGCCCTCATTGTAGAAGTCCTGTTTGGCCCTGGAGGAACTGTTCTACCTCAAAGATGGCCAAAATTGCTTCTTCTTACATGGAAAGAGGAAAAATTTCTACATGTCGTCTTGAGTGAGCGAAACAGTAATTCGCATCCAAGGGTCCCCACAAGTGTCGCAGTCAATTGTGCCGCATATGCTAGAACATTGTCAAGCAAAAGTAAGCCTCTTTTAGACAGTTTTCCGTGCCACTTAGTCTTGATACCCCCCCCCATAAGTTAGGCAGTAGCTTCCGGTAGCATGTCGTTGTGGTCGCCTATTCTTTCTAAGCATAATCGTTCAGCAGGATTTCCTTGGCGTCACAAAAAACTAAGGAAGGAGGTTAAGGGCAAGGGTCATCTTCCAGGTTGATCTGGCGCTTCGAAAGTATCCACGGATTCACACGATTTTCAACACTGCATTAACTTCTGTGGCGTTGTTTCCCTTCAGATATAAAAAGTATATCAGACTGTGCCTAGATATTCCCAATGGGTTGCACAATCTTGGATTTGGTGCTCTTGCCAGCAAAATACAGCAAAGCTTAAAATTGGTTTAACCACCTCCGCAGGAATGTAGGGTGCAGCTTCCCTTGTCGTTTCACTCCGGACTTCCATGATAATTGTAAGACCTTATGAGCGTCCATCGTATGTCTTAATAAGGCTGAACCAATTAATATACAAAAGTATCAACGATATTTGCATTTTCCAACCTAAGATTTCTAAGTGTCGTCAAAGTAACGTATTGTTCTTTAGGAAGTTGAAATTTTTGACAAAATTTAACTTTTTATAATTAATTTTTGTATATGTATTGTAGTATGTTATACAGTCAATTTAATCATGTTTACGTACTTATAACTTAATTTTAGTTCTTTATATTTCCAAGTCTATGCATGTCGTCCGCGATTCTCAGTGTCCTCTGCGAGTTTTTTGCAAAAATATTCCCATTTATTGTTGATAAAAAAACTCGCGAATAATGGAAGTCACGAATGCAGAACCCAAGAATATGGAGGAAGGACTATAATTTTTTAAATTTATGTTAACAACCATTAAAAATGAATGGCAAAATTCTGCGAAAATTAACTAAACTCTTTTGAAAATAATTTAATGTCGATTCAAAATTTATGGTCGTGATGCCCTCTTTTTATAAAGTAGGAAATGTACTGCATTAAAAAATAATTTGAGGGTTAAAAATAAATCTTTCTCTAAAAGTTATTATAAAATTTTAAGTGGGCACTTTTTCAGATGGGTAGAGCAAAAGCGAACAGGCTACCACGAAAGGAAGCAAGTGACACCCAGGATCACGGTTTCCACTTACTGCATAACATTAATAACAATACTTTTTTATTCTTTCATTTTCCTCTTCCCTTTTAACTTGTTTTATTGCAACCGTTTTTTAAATTTTTTTTTCCCCATTAACATTTCCTGAGTTGGCAAAAGACAAATGCAGTCACGGCCAACATCTTTGCATAACGGTTCTCTCCGCACACTAAAATGTAAACTGGTTTAATGAGGTCAATTAGGCGCTCCCTTTTGAAAGGAAAGATCCATTGTAGTTAAACGACCTCTTACTCATTCTACGTCACCGTGTTTTAGAAGGCGAACTCAGGATGTTCATTGTCCTATTAGCTCGTTTCCGCGATTCCTTTTCTCTTACCCCTCCTTCCTCTTCCCACCCCCATGTCTCAGCTTTTCTTTCTCTTTCTTACTCTACCCTCCAATGTCTTTTTTCTCCTCTTAATTTTTTAAGAGCGCATTTACTTGACTCTCTCCGTTTCCTATTGAGGAAACGCTCAGCGCACACAGGGAGAAAGAGAATCAATCTGATTCCTTGTTTTTTTTGTAAGAGCGTTTGAAAGACATTGGAAGATGATGAGTGTCAAGAAGGAGTATTTTTTGATATATTTTTTATCAATTATAATGCTAAGGATTAGACCCTAAAGATGTTTTGCCTCTTGTCCATCTCCACAGATCGATAACTCGTGGTGGTCTGGTTTACGAAGGGACACTTTCAAGTCTTTATGTGTTAAGCTTCTTTTTTCCGCTTCTCTGTTGTAATTTTTTAAACTTTTTTCTTTTCCCCCCCTTCCCCTCTCCTCACTTTTCCTTGTCAGTGGCAAAAGTGGCGACTCCGGCTGATAAGTATGGCAACAAACTCATGAATCAGCAGTGTTGGGGTGGGTATACGACAGAAGTGACAGGCGATGCTGTCGCCGATGCGATGGTTTCTGATGTGCGAAATAAATGAGGCCGAGGATATTACGACTTCATTAATGATCATGAGGAATTATATGGGTTGTTCATCAACAGCTGTAAAGGCTGTTTATTGAGTTAAACTATTGAGTTAAAAGAACAGAAATTTATTAATCGTTTCATAATTTAATAACAAGCTCTATTTATTAACTAGCTACGTACGCCAGGATAGTTTACCTCACGAGCTGTTTTGACATGCGCATCATGGACAGGTTCCCCAACTGATTGGCATACTGTCAAGTTGTCGCAGAAATTGTGGACGCCATTAATATTCTGTCGGTGATAACTGAGTAAAGATGGATCTCAAACAAGGAACAAGGATCTGCATAACTCAACACGAGTGGAAAATTTATTTGTTCCCCTTATACCCTTATTAGAACAGAACATATAATTCATAATTAGATGACTAATCTTTGTTTAATATTATATATATAGAAGCAAAAACTTGGAGTAGAGATTTATTGAATTAAAATTTGTGTTGGGAACTTCAGTAATGTTTTCCAGAAGTTGCAAGTATAATAAAATGAGATCGGTTATTATTTGATATTGACGATATTTAACAGACGTCTGTAAAACTGATTTTGGTTTTTATCGGAGCTTTTTTTTTGCCATGTTTATAGTAATTGAGTATCTTTGCATCTTTCATTTTTAATGGTTACCTTTTCAGCCTGGTTTGTAGCAATGACAATTATAAGTTTAATTTTGATAATTAATAATTAACCCCTTGACAAAATTTATTACGTTAGACTTTCAATAAGCAATTGCGCCTCAGAAAAATAAGCAATACGTATTACCTTGTCTTTATAATCATCAATTTTGTTTCTTAAATTGGAATGCAAACATGATGGCGCTACATCCTGCTATGCCTGTAATTGTGTAATTAATTCATATAAAATAAGATTAATATTTTAGGCTTGACCATTTTCTGTCAGGGTGACCCAGAAAATCCTCAGCAAGTAATGCCTCACATTTTTCCTAGGAAAATATTTAAAATGAAAACGACAGTGTAAATGAATACTTCTTTTATAACTTACTATATTTTCTGCAAAACCCTATCAACTTATATGTCTTACATTATCCTGAAATCAGCGCGCCATGCCTTGCTCTTGTCTTTACTTCATAGATCACGTTCTCGTTATTTTCAAACCTTTGTCCCGCGCAATGCATCTTTAAGTAAACCAAACAATGAAAATCCAAAGGAGCAGTTAAGGAATATACAAGGGTAAATCAATAAAAAGCCGCAAAACTGGATAGAGAAAAATAGTGTAATTGCCTGATATTTATTTCATTTTTCAAAGTAATCGCCCTGTTTGAGACACTTATGACATCGAAATTGTAGCATCTCATGCTTGATCTTGTAGGCAGTTTCTTGAACACATTTTACAGCACGGGCTACATCGTCGATCGTCAAATGCCGATCATCACGGATCATTTGCTCCACCACGCTGCACTGTGGCATCGTACAGAGGAGTATTTACAGATAAAAGCTGGCCAAAAGTCCAAATCATGAAGTTTCTTAATAACAATTAAAACTTATTCATTCCTACAGTCTAATACATAATATCTATTTTAGCCAAATTCCTCCTTACTTTTGGCAGCGCCATCAGTCGGAACACACGAATCGCACTGATTAGTTATTTGACGTCGTAGCTCTCTTGTGATCACATTAGATCAGTGATATGCAATCTGTGGCCCACGGGCCACTTTTTGCCCGCCACCAAGTTCGTATTGGCCAGCGTGCTTCAAACTGCTTACGTCATTCAATCTGAATGAGCTCCGTTAGACTCCTATCAGGCCAAATTTGAATCGTCCGAAGAGAAGACGAGTCCGTTTGTCCTGATAGGTTAAATAAATATTTCAGTTATTTATTAAACATATATATATCGCATGTCGTGCTGTATCGATGTCGTTTCAACAACTGAGTTATTATTGGTATAGGAGGGGGGTGCAGAAAGTTGTTAACACTGTTAACGTTACTTAATAGAGTAACGTTGGCCTACGAAATTCTTCTTGAAAGTGAAACTGGCCTTTGTCTTAAAAAGGTTGAACATCACTGCATTAGACGTTACGTGGGAGTTGGGATTTTGTACAGTGGAATTCTGATCTAGCCTTTTGAAGTTGTAGAAATATCAAATATGTTCTCTAATTATTAATAGTACTAAAAATTGAAAAAAAAATTAGAATCCTCTCTTTTTATATGCGTCGGGCTATGTCGGTCAGTTATTTTATTACTAGTATGATTCCGCTGAAAGAGAACCCTTCCTCTAAAAAAAAAATACTCCGTTATGTTAAACCACACACCCCTTCTGGTTTAACATAATTTTCACCCAGAATTTTGCAATTTTACCCCAAATTATATTACGCATATAAACCTACGACTATGCATTAATAACCAGAGTACATACTGATACTTCCACATCTCCAAAAGGCTAGATCAGAACTGTAATGTAAAAAACCCGAATCTCACGTAACATCTACCGTGTCGCTAGAGAGCGACGATACCATGCAGTTGATCATCCGATGCCTGAATTCCGATCCTGAATTCTGCCAATAGTAAGGCGGAATTTGGTCAAAATAGCTATTAAGGGATGCAACATGTATATGGCTTTATGAAATCGTTTAAATAGTTTTGAACTAACTCCATGATCTGGACTTTTGGCCAGATTTTATCTGTAAACAATCCTCTGTGGGTCGGTTACAGCGTGTAGGGGACAATAAGGACGCTTTATTTGTGATGCTTAAATTTTTGAATCCCATTAAACGCGACTTCCTTACCACAGTTTTCAACATACGGAACCATCTCGCGATGAACTTTCCCTGTCCCAAAGAAATCGCACAATTGCGCGCTCATCTTCTAGCGTCCACTCGTTCAACACACCCGCCATCTCTCAGTGATTTCTGCTGACCTC
This sequence comes from Rhysida immarginata, assembly GCA_023313115.1. Classification (NCBI taxonomy): domain Eukaryota; kingdom Metazoa; phylum Arthropoda; class Chilopoda; order Scolopendromorpha; family Scolopendridae; genus Rhysida; species Rhysida immarginata. The sequence goes on from JAHWFO010017593.1 coordinate 2,328,094, forward strand.
TGGGCAGCAGGGATAGCGCTTCACCTCTACTTTCTAGCCTTTATTGCTATCTAGTATTCGTTGAAAAGGGTATTCGGTTGCGACTTGATAATTGACTTACCCTCATAGAAGAATGGGCGAGCACAATACAACCCACTTTGGCGATAGCTTTGCAGGTTTCCAGACTTCCATTGCTAACTGGAAGCTGTAAAGTCAATTCTCAACTTGTGATGCGCCGATCCTTACGAATAATGACATCAACGCGGTTCATGTCTTGGTTGGTGGCTGTGGCGAGAACGCCCAGACCACGGCCGATCATGAACTGGGTCTCTCTACTTATTAAAGCTTTAACTTTCTCAGCCCAGAAAACAACGATACTCTTATCGATTGCACATCTTCCAGACGCAGCATATTGACATTTGTATGTGAATGTTCACCACATTTTCTTTTTTTCTAAGTAAGAATTCAATTATAAGTCGGTTTTTTACAAATAGAGTTGTTCGCAGACGCCATTTTAAAAGCGGACGCAAAATATCACTATCTTTATGATTGTCTGAAGTTTTATCCATTTGATTACCATTATTCCGATTTCTATTTTAAGAGATAAAAAGTGGTTTGTTAACTTTTAATTAATCAAAGTATTCAAATGAGCTGCAAATCTGATGTAGAAGACTACAAGGCAACCTTATCATCAAAATAAATATAGTGTAGACAATTATTAAATGAGATTGCTATAAGATTAGCAGAAATTACTTGCTATTTGCATCTGATGCTTTATAATTTATAATTTTATTAACATTATAAAAACCCCCACATGCACTATCCAAACACACGCACTTAAAGATTACTCGCGCGGCTTGCAAAGCATGAAATATTTAATTACGTTATAGCAAACAGCGCTTTAATAATTTTCCTGTCGGTAGAATCATTTCTCTCTTTAAAGGGTCGAAACAATGTAAACGAAAAATTTCGCATAATTTCGATTATACATAGATTATGGAAGTTTAATTAGAATGAAATTTTGATAAGAAGGAAATTATGCTTCTACTGGAGATAATTATGGTCGTGTTTTAAATGAAAAACCTTCTTTCCAGATAATTAAACAGAAAGTAATCTATGTCGAGTTAAAGCGGGAAATAATATATGATACTGAGAATAGTCGAGTCGGTTGAAAAGAATAAAATTTTCGTATTCCATAAAAATGGAATTAGATATTTTCCCAAGGCTGCAAATCACACAGTAAAAGCTTTAAATTACTTCGGAGCGTTCGCTTTAGCGGGGGTTGCATAGGGGATATCTATGGGGAAATGTAGCGTGTAAAACGTGTAACCGAACAAATATTAACAAATTTCCAATGCTGCTTATTTGAGTTGGTTTCAAACAATGCCGAAGCATAAATTTTTAATTTACTCAACTTACTCTGACTATAAATTGATAGTTTTAAGTGACTCGTGTTTGCTGACGATAAAAATCCTGTTCATTAGAAGGTTTGAGGCCCACCAATGTTTCCAACACGCTTTTTCATTATTTAACATTGCTAAGCATCATCTTTGAACTTTACATTAATATTAAATCTTCGTGTGTTTAACATTATAATTTCGAAAACCAACATTCCTCAGGGAACCTTTTAATGATTATGTAAGCGATATTAAATGCGATGTGCTTCTTCACTAAGCGATGATTTTTTTCGGTATATTACACTTTCGTTAGAGGTTAAAATACTTAATTTCCCAACAATTTCTATACCGTTTCTCTCCTAGATTACAAATAAACTTTTGTAAGAGAAGTTCTTGAAGATGATTGATTGGATTGGTTGGTTTATTAGAATTTTTGGCGTCGACTACTAAGGTCATTTTGCGCCTTTTACGCAAGTTATATCTGTCACAGCTCGTGACAACCACAAACATCCATGCCCACGGCGGGATTCGAATCCACGACCACGTAGACTCGAGAACTAGAAAGCCTATGCCCTAGCCCTCTCGGCCACCTGGCCATCTATTAAAGATGAAAGTGATAATCAAAGAGATTAACATGTTGTAGTTTTAATGATTTTCATTGTCTCCCATTAACATAAAATTATTTAGTTTATTAATGTCAAGCCTTTCTTTATTACTTTCTCACATTTTATATCCGCTAACTCCTGCACTATTAAGTTGAAATAATTATTTGATGGTTTGGTTTGGTTTGGTTTGTTTGGTATTAACGTCCTTTTCAACTGCTATGGCCATTTCAGGACGGCGTTATAGGGGCCGCAAATTTTGCCTCGCAAGGGTTCTTTAACGTGCAGCCGGCAAACGACTACACGGGACCAACGGCTTTACTTCCCTTCCGAAGGAAGTGCGTGATCTCAGGATTTTCCCCCTGAAAAAATCCTCGTCGTCGAAATAATTATTTGAGCACTATTAATACATAACGCTAGCTATATTACAAGGTGATCCTATAATCCTGCAACCCATATTTTCCGTTATAGCTCCAATAAATACAGTAAAATCCCCGGATATCCGAACTAATTGGGACTGAAGCCTATTCGAATTCCGGAAAATTCGGATTATCCAAAGAAAATGTTTAAAATACGCAGTTAATATATTAGAACATCCTTTAGCGCAGTGTAATAGAATAAAGAATGTCTGTGCATGATAAACTTGATGAAGCGACTTTTATTATGGTTTACGCAGGACACTGGCGCAACTTCGCATCATCATGCAGGATTAGTTCCCTACGTCAAAAGAAGATCACAGATTTTTGTTCACAATGATCCCAATGAATACTAAAATGTATCTATTGTAATCGTAATTAATGAGATTCTGTTTGCAAAAATAAACGTTCTGTTTGTTTTAACTTTTGCCAAGAAATTTAATTTTAAGACCAGTTTCTGCTCGGATGTGTTTGGATTATCCGAAGTGTCGGAGTCGGGTTTCGGAGTCCCGGGGTGTTAATGTATAAATATTTCATTTTGAAACTCGCACTATAGAAAATTCATCTTATTCTTGATAGATGGCGTTATTAGTGAGGACACAGTCACGTGACTTATATAGTTCAAAAATATTTTACGTCTAATAAGTAAATCTTGCTTCATGTATTCCAAAAGAATTCATTTATGTTATGACTCGCGTGTCAGAGTGTCATTATTCATCTCGTGAATGCATAATCCAACAGATAAGTCGTGAGAACCGCTCCTCCTACAATAGATCACGTGGTCTTGACGTTGGCTGAATTCATCAGCCAATCAGCGGCTGCCTTAGTCTCGTTGCACAGGTGTTTTATTTATTTATTTCCTGCTGAAGATGCGCTTATTTAAAACGTGCTCAACCAACATATCAAACAAGAAGTATTACGATCTTTCTGTAGAAAAATAATTTCGCATTAATTCAAAAAAAAAAATCTAATTCATTTAACAGTAATCTCAGCGCGAGATTAAATTTTACTCCAGCTTGTTTCCATGGTAGCGCATGATTGACAGTTCTCCAGATTCGCTGATTGGAGTATAGCCGAAAGAGGACAGCAGAGAACAACAATAGAAAAGGGATGGTGGCTCGTCCGTCCACGTCAACTAATAAGAAATCAATCGATAAAAATATGTGACACAATTTAACCTGTAATTTCGTGTACAACAAAGAATGTTAATTGTAGAGTGTTATTTGAAAACTAATCCCTTCATAAGTGTGCAGACGGCGTTTCGTAAACAGATATGCCGAATAAGTCAACAATAAGTTCAGTTCAGAAATTCAGGGAAACATATAGGTTTAATAACAATGTAGGGCAACTAAATGGTATGCCCAAGATCACCTGATCTAACGCAGCTACATGTCTTACTCTGATCTTATCTCAAAGGATGTGTATAGAAAAAAAAACCAATGCAAAAAAAAAAGAAAGCAATTCGCATGCATCCCCACCGATATGTTGGAGCGTGCTGATGCAAATACTTGTTTGTTGAGACTAAACGGTTCTAAGTTTCAGCATTCACTATAAATCACTATGTCTTGCACAGGCTAATAAATGTATATATATCAATATTTCTTTGTTCAAGAGATATAACAGGAAATTTGGTCTGCAGACTTCAAAATCAAACTTACTATGTCCAAATTTAGAACATACCGTTATTAAATTTCGATTACTAAAAATTTATTAATTTTATTATATAGCACAGTTTTATGTCTAATAAGTAAACCTGGCTTCATGTAATAATTGTAGTTAAATTCAAAAAGAATTAATTTATGTTATGACTCGCTTGTCATTATTCATCTCGTTAACGTAGCTGAAAGAGGACGGGAGAGAAACAACAATAGAAAAGAGATGATGGCTCGCCCGTCCACGTCGACTAATAAGAAATCAGTCGACAAGGCAATTTAGTTGGGTCTCATCTGTACGAAATCATTAGAAGCAGAGATAATAGGAGGAGCGAAAATGATCTCGGAAGCAGTTGCTCTGCGGCTGTTAGCAAACACTAGAAAACTGCAGAGCGGATCTCTTGAAGGCGAGCACGTAGCATATTCTCATTCTTTTCTCTTTCTATTTGGTCGAGTGATCACTTCTCGTCCTGACGCCGAAGAAGGAGGAGGTCGTTCACCCCTTTCATGCCAACCTTTTGTCTGTACAGAAACTGTCTCTCACATTTCTGAACTTTGCATTTCAACGATTAAATGGTCTACAAAGGAAGCACCATGAAATTTCACACGAGTCACCTTGGATGCTGGAAAGTTCAATCTACTCTAATTTTTATTTATTACCGGCAATGTTGCTTCGCCTACCCTCTTTTAAAATTATCTCTTTTGCTTTTTTTCTTACCCTTTCATATTAGCAATAGTAATAACGAAGCTATATCTTTACAATTAATATATAACTTATTATTTTTGGAATAATTTCTTAAAAATTGCGAGTATTGCTAAAACATTTTAATTTCTTTTAAAATGTAATAATTGGGTAAGTTCATAGTTTACGATATCAGACAAATATAATTTCATCAATAACATAAATAATGTAGTAGTGGTACTTTCCCAATTAATGTTCTTTAGAAGAGGTTGAATATTTTTCTTTTTCAAACTATTAACGGTTTTAATAAAATCTTTTGACCTACCTTTTCTATTCTAATCTTTCCAACGCGTGTTTCATTTTATCAGGATTTCCTACAAATGGAAAGAGAAAGAACATTTTGTTTTAATGAGAAATCGTTGAAAAGCCTCCTGGCGATTAATTTTTATCATCGGTCACCTATGACCTCAGATGGCGAAATCATTTCCTCCGTTAACCCCTGCTGGCTATTCTTTCTTTGGCACTGATTTGAGGAATTCTCTTCTCCTTTATTCAGTCATCAAAAGTGATATTAAAATTCAAAATCTCAGTCTTCTAGAATTCAGTAAAACAAATTAAATATTTTTGTTTTCTGCTCGCTGTTAGTCTTATTAATGAATAAGCTAGACCCCTTTATTTATGCGTTTCCAGCGCTTCATTTCCATCAAAGTTCTTCTTATTTTCATTTCTTTCTTCTCCTCCTGCATTAACTTCTTTTTCAACGCAGTTTTTCTACTCTATTCTATGACTATAATTATGGTTATTAGAATTTTAGTTCAGTCTTCAGTAATCAACTAGTTTGTATTCATCGCACGCACTCTAATTTAATCGAAGAAAACATTTTTTTCTCGTGGCATTGAATAAATACCGTGAATAAATTAAAATGGTAAGCCGGTATCCATTCTTAAATTTTTATGTTTCAAATGATTAAACGAAAGCTTGCCTTCGACTGAGGAATCGATCGTTTTGCTTTCAACGTGGATTACACCTGGCAAGGCTTTCTGCTGATTCGCATAATAAGGAAACACTAAAGGTACGCTCATTGGCCCAACAGAAATTGTACACTAATCTCTAAAAATTTTAAAACAATTATAAATATAGCATTCAAACGGCATGCTTATTCTATAATAACTTAAAGTAGAGTTCTAATAGTGGTTATTATTTTATATGATAATTACAATTGATTAGGATCTCTATGTAATGATAAACACTTTTCTTCTCTGCCATTGTCATTTGTAATGTCCTTAACGGAAACTTCCTGTTGGCATATCTCGCTAAAAAAAAAAAGAAAAAAAAAGGACCTGGATTCGAACCGCAGACACATTAGTGCCATACTGTCACTAAGTGTCTTAAAGAAATCAAGTTGTCAAGATGGAAAGCCCAATGGTAGGGCGGGAACCCGGTTCACAGATCGGGAATTTCTCTTATCCAATCTATGAATTGTAGTCAATGCTTCCATTTTTATATGAAGTTTATCACCCTCTGACAATTTCGGCTTAGGGCCATGCTTCTTAGGGGGCTGTTTTTGGCTTTTTTCACGTAGATGTAGGTTTTTGGCTTTCTTGGCTATTGTGCTTGCAGGATATCGTTTCATGTGCTATTTTCGAATTGAGCTTTCAGATTCCCGGAGAACTTGAATTTTACTCTTGTCCTCATATGTGAGTTTGTGACGGGTAGTCATTATCGTTGACATGTTTGTCAATAATGTTCACGATGTAAACGCACGAGGACACAGTCCAAACAAGCGAAATAGATTACGTAGGTGCTGATTTTGCCTTACCTTCAGATCTGTCCAGTAAAATAGGTAACATGTATTTGTTTCTAAATATAGAATTTTATGAACGATATTTTAGAAACTAAGCTAATAGTAAGCAATTCCAACTTTTCTTTAACTTTTCAATGAATAAAGACACTAATCTTTATTGGTGCTGTATACATTTTGTACAATTGTGAAATCATGGGTGTACACTAAATTCGGTAAGTAGTATCGTGACATTTCACTAGTATTTAAGAAAACTTTGTTCGCACTATTTTCCTTGATGTTATCTTACAATTTCACTGGCATCTTATTCAGCTGTGACATATCTAATATTAACACCAAACGTTAGTCAAAATTTTGCCTTTTTCCTCAAACGGATAAATATATCTATATTACTAAAAAGGTTCTTTATTATATTTAACCTATCACCTGGTTTGGAAAGCAAAACAGCGTGTTGCAGAAGTCTCTCCCGACTTAATTAAAATGCTGTTTCGCATAAAACACGGATGTGCTATCTGAATACTTTGTAATTTTTTTTTAATTCAATAGAAAAACAGACAATCATGTTTCTTTCTCTCATTCTCTGCCTATTGAAACATTTTCTAATATAAAAGGGTAATAAGGGTTATGTAACACATTGTTTTTTCCTTTGTAAAAATAACTCACGTTCACATTCTGATTTTTGTTGGAGAAATAAAATATTCGTAACCTTCATATATTTCATCTCCTCCTGTTAAGAGTCATTGTTAACAGTTAGCATTGTAAACAGAACATTTCTAATCTTGGCCAAGGTAAAATTACCCTTTAACATTTTCTTTGAGGTGGATGAAGATGAACTGTATCCGCATTGCATTCTTAAAGACGTATGGCCTCGTGGTTTGAGCACCTACATAAATTTCTGTAGGGGAACCATTTATATCGAATCGGCCTCATGATATATTTCATAGTTCAATTCTAAATGTGAAGGATAGTGAATAGACCTCATCAAATGAATAACCCTTCGTGGGAATAAAGGATGTGTGTGTTTAGAAGTATTCTATTGTGCATGTTTATTTAACTGTTTTCGGATATTCTTATAGATAGAAGTAAAATAAACCATTAAGGAATGACATAACCAAGTACCGAAAGGTTAAACTAAACCATTCGAGGAACTATATTTTTAAACCGCCTTATGTTAACATTGGAAGTTTCTAATGGACCATAATGAAACCATTAAACCACGTAACTTTGAAATAATTTCGACTATCATTAACATTACGTTATATTCATTCATGACACATCATTCCAAGGAGTTTGATATATTACATGCCATATTTCAGCATTGCAAGTTCCCATGAACCATAAGTGTTCCACTAAAACAGGTTCCTTGGAACCAATTTCGACTATCATTAATTTAACGTTATATTCATTCATGACAGATCATTCCTAGTCGTTTGACATATTACATGCTATATTTTAGCATTGAAAGTTCCAATAAACCATAATGGTTCCACTAAACCAGGTTCCTTGAAGCCTATTTGGACTATCATTAATTTTACGTTATATTCATTCATGACACATCATTTCTAATCGTTTGATATATTACATGCCATACTTTAGCATTGAAAGTTCCAATGAACCATCATGGTTCCACTAAACCAGGTTACTTGAAACCAATTTAGACTATCATTAATTTTACGTTATATTCATTCA